>PPNH02000020.1:0-149195 GCA_003707165.2 Phaffomyces opuntiae
AACTATGGTAAATTATCGGATGTAGTTGTTCCGAGATTTAAAATCGATTAATAACTAAGGGGGAAGTTCAAGCTCATTAATAACAGTATATAAGAGATTTAAAAGATATACCACCGGTATTCAATGACTATTAGAGTCTCTATGAGTCTGTATGTGTCTTTCTAGAGAGATTTGAGCTCAAAGAACACTTAATTTCGATAAATATTTATCATCAAATTTAACCAAAACAATCGTCTTATAACAATTGTCCATTTATAGATCCAATTATGGCCAATCTTGTGTAGCTTAAGTCATCTAAAATTCATATATACCTTTTTAGAGTGTTCATAAGTCTCCTTTGTCCCTAAAAGCTATCTTTGCTCTCATATCAACTCATTTTATCTGCAAAATCGAATTTAGTATCAGTGATTTGTTGTAACCAAGCTAAACTACTTACAATAAGCCTCTTCAAAGCCCATCTCATCTTCTTTGCTATCATTTAGGTATATATATAGTCTCCAATGGCTAAAGTATTTAGAAATTACCTGCTTATAGTGCTTTAATTACGATGTATGTTTTTATTATCAACGAGGATTAATTAATACAATTATTACACCTTCAACGCGTCTAACCATTATAGACCAGCTAAACGCTCTGTAGATAGATCGTAACAGACCATTAAATCCTTTCTTTTCTCATATAAGCTCCCAGAAGCAGTTCTAAAAAGCTCTAACTTAATAGAGTACTTCTCTTCTGATCATGATCTCAAATCCTTTGTTTTACAGGAATATGATGGCTCAAATAAAACTACGAGGGCTTGGTATGATTCCTGGGATGCAAATTGATCTGTAATTCAGTCCTTTGAAATATACATTGCCTATAACACTTGATTTGGTGGAGTTTACTACTTCTGACGCGTCATTCTAGCACTTTTGGTGTTAAATTAAGCTAACTAAAGCACTTTTTTAGAAGGAAGTTCGTTACTTTTTGTGGTTCAAATCACTGAACTAAATACCATATCTACATAGAGTTCAGTTAAGCCTTATATATTCCACAAAGGTAATACACTAATGTGATAATACACCTTTCAACAATGTAGTAAGCTATCTTTCCAATAATTTCAATTTTTTTGGGACTGCTCATGAAATCAACACCCACACATTTCTAGAAAAGAAAAATTAGGGCTACTCAAAGCCCTAAATTAGACTAAACTCCATATTATGGCAAATATATATAGAACTTATCACATTCAAATTACCCCATTAGTAGTACTGTAATTAGTTTCATGATTTGGCTCTTTTTCTGGAAGATTTTGCATTCATTTTGACTTAAATATTTAGTTTTTTTTAATTCTCTCCATCAAATAGTTTCCGATCCTCATAAAAGAGCCTTTAGAATAAAATTTGAAGCTTTCCATATATTTTAGAGCTAGATTGTAGGACTAGAGAGTAGCAGTAGGATGTTTAATCTGAGCCTCTAATTTACATCAATTTCTAGCGTTTTCACTAACAAAATTGTCTCTAGATCGCGAATAAAACGAAAAACAAAAATAAGATTTGGCGTATGTGTCACTTTAAAATTGGAAAAAGAGTCACCATAACACCTTATCTAAATAGGTAACATTACCTGATCTTAATTGGATCATATAATACACAGTAGTGAGAGTAAGTGCCGGCTTCTCGAAATTGGGTCCGACTGAATTCATTTTTTTTTCAATTTTTAAAAAGTCAAAATAAAAATGATTTAATATTTCATTAAGTTTTCGATTTTTTTTATAATATGTCAACTAACTGAACAGTTAGAGCCACTATCCACTATAAAGCTACACTAGTATATAGTAGAGCTCAAAAGGTCTCTTTTGATTCCTTTAGTTTAACATAATTCCTCTTAATTGTTGCTAAATTCCAAAAAGATTGATATCACCTCTAAGTTTTCTATAAAATGAAGTAGGTCCCCTCGTAGATCAGAAATAACTCAAAAATGGGAAACTTTGTGACCAATTGGAATTGTACATATACTTCTAAATTGACAAAACTAATATTCTACACTTCATTTAGAATGATTTATGTGGATTGAGTATTTAATTATGTCACTTAAACATTAAGTAATGTTTTTTATGGTCTATTTTGACTATTTAGTAAGAAAAATTGCTAGCGCTATTTCCAATTGAACTGCCTTATAGTAATACTTTGATTTTAGAATCATTTAGAGCAGTTTTGAGTAGTCTTGACACGCTATTATTTTTGAGCTAAATCAACTTTAATGCTAATATTACTTAATTCTTCAGATTACTCAACAATAAGTCAAATATTTTGAGCCTTTTTAACTTCATGGGGTTTTAAGAGGCTACAAATATGTGGGTACAATACTCTCAGCTTACTGCTTTGATTTTTAGCTGTACTTTATGTGGGTTAAATTAGCACATTTTAATAGTAAATATCATATTTATTTTAATGCGACCCAGAAAGCTAGCAGAAGATGGAGAACTCTCATCCTAACTTTACCATTACAGTAGGCCAGTACTCCTGTTGAATCATATTTCGATTGTTTTGATGGAGTTTGTTATCATTGTTTACTTTCTGACGCGCTAATTTGGCTTACTCAAAGAAAAGCAGGTAAGTGAGTATCTAATACCTATCAGATGAAGCTTCTGACCTCAGTACAATGATCGCAGCCGCCACATCGTGAGCAGAGGACTTTCAACTTAATATATAGCCCTCTACCCATATCATTTCAGCCAAAATCATCAAATGGTAACAATAAATCTTGTATTTATGAACAGAAAGTTGGTATTAGAAGAAAGCGTGTCAGATCGATCGAATTACATGATTATTTGGACATTTAAGTTAACTAATATATTTATTTTACCACGATCAAATTATTTCCCCAGTCTTTGTTATGATTTTTCAATTTTATACGCGTTAATTTAGGAAATGTTTATTAAAAAGAACAAGTCAGTCGATACCTGTCAGATCTGGACCCTTCGAGTTGGAGATTGAAGCTAAAGAGAAGTAACATCCACAGGTAACAGTTACCACTAATTATTCGTAGTATTGAGAGCTTATTCAATACATTCCCTTACTAGTAAGGCTTGGTTGTTTTGATTTTTTATCCGGGTGAGATTTATAAATTATATAACTTCAGAACCTCAAAGCTGGGGGAAGTCAAAACTTATCGTATCAGGACCCTTGGACCTCGCAAATAAAGCTACTGAGCCGTACTGTTCAATGGTTCAAGCAGATTTCAATTATCTTCAATAGCCATTGTTTTGATATATTAGGTTTTGCAGTTATTTTATTTCATGCAAGTTCGGTTACAGTTTTTAAAATATTTGTTATGATGTTTTCCAAACCGAAAACCAGAACAAAGTTTATGCAAGTTTATCTCCCAAAACCAAAGCAAGATCGCGAAACAAAAACCAAAAGAGGATGATCTGCAACCAGAATAGGAATCGAGGTCTGGGCAGTGCATGAACAAGGTTAGTGGTTGAATGATTTCTCATAGACTTTAATGCATGTTTTATCCAATGAGTATCTTCAAAGTAAAATGTTTTCACACCTGGAATCACTTACGAAAAAGTATTTAAGAAGTTCAAATTCCCACTTTTATTTTTTCAATTCCTCTTCTCTTTTATTTCTTTCATCATTACAAGTTACAGTCCTTGAGGCTTTATTACTTAGTTAAGTATTATTCTACTTGGTCGAATTATATGGCGATTGATTCAATACAATACTAACAAAGACTTAGCGATGTTGGTTACATGTTGGTGTTGAGAGTGGTGATAAGTTGAAGATGATTAGCTGCTGATTTTGAGCTGGTTACAGGTGCTGCTATGACGGTTTAAGTGGGTATGGTTGCTGTTATTGGATGAGTGTTTGGTTCTTCTGGTGTGTTGGTCATCATCATTATCTGTTGCTGCTGAGCTGGTTTGGGTAGTTGGTTGCTTCTACTGTTCTTGTCACTGATGTTGCCGGGGATTATGCTTCTGGTGGTTTGTTTTGATTCCTGGTGGGGTTGCTTTCACACGGCGATTTATCATTTGTTGTTGTTGTTGTTGTTGTTGTTGTCATTTGTGGTTTTGGTGTTCATGCTGTATTTGGTTTTCTTGTGGTCCTGGTATTGGTTAGTTGGTGCTATTGTGATTTTTGGGATGTTCATGGTACTTGCTGGTTTCTTCTGCTTCTTTTTCAGGTGCTACTGCTACTGCTGGTTTCCAATTTACTACACACTTCATTGTTTACATTTTCATTTTTTATTTCTCACGATCTAAAATATGATTTTCTTGCTTACGTAATTTATTACTAAGCATTTTTGCAATGAACCAATAAAATTTTCGGATTTTTGTGTTTTTTATTTAAAAATCAAAATTCTGAACCAATCAAATCTTCGGATTTTTATATAGAAATTTCAATATAAAAAAATTATAAAAAGCAATTAAAATGTGTAATTAACAATTCTAAATATAGTAATATAATAAGCTGTAGCTTGAGGTATCTACAAGCATCCAGAAGCTCCTCGTATATTGACTTGCATATTGGTTCTCACACTCAAATATTAAACTATGACGTCAGCTGATTAGTAAGATGTTATGTCAGCTTTTGTCTCAAATTTGATTATGTAATCATTATTTAAAACTTGCATGAACTTGCCTCAACCTGCCGCCCAAAGCTGATTTTTTGAAAATTTCGGAGATAAAATTAGTACCGAAAAAAAACGGACCTTACCGTTCCAAGTGATATTGCAGGCAGTCGGCCTTTCCGTCGACACGTATAATTTTTGATAATCAATATTAATTTTATTTCAACTTTTATTATTTCAGAATTTAAATGAATTAATTGAAGCTAGGCGCTGGCGCTGCCGGCGGCGCACGCGGCATCATGATGTCGACGTCGACGACGTTAATGACGTAGCTGTATATATATATATATATCTATATTAACGTCCTAATTAACTAATTAATATATTATATAGCAGCTATATTATACGTATTTATAAGTAGAGAGCTGCTGGCTTATATATATATATATAGCTGCTGCAGGCTAGCTGTTAATTTATACACAAAGTCCTGATTAATATAGACGTATATTTATACAACAGGAAACTAGTGGCGCGTGTCAAACTTCATATAAAATATATAAGTTAATCGAAATAATATGTATAATACTCAGCTAATACTCGCCAATATTAATATTCACGTTCAGGCCGTTATAGTTATAAAGAATTCTATAAATTAAACAAGCGCTCTCGGCAAGCCTCGTTTAGCTTTTTTTGAAAAAAATGCTGAATATGTGTAAAAACATACACATAAAGTTGATCCCAAGGATCAGTGAGAAGTTAATTAAAAATACTTGTATCACCTCTATGTAAAATTGAGTAGAAAATAAGTTTAAGTCACCTGAATACACAGGAAACGAGAACTCGGCTTTTTTTACTAACAAAAAAAAATCCCCTCACTAAAAATCAAAAAAAAATCAAAAAAAATCAAAAAAATCCTGAAATCTGCCAATTTTATGGTCAAATAAGACCGAAAAATGAGATTTCCAACAAATCTGTCTTCAAAAAAGTGATTAAATCAGTACTTGAAAATTGGTTGTATTTTTCACAACTTCAATCATATAATCTTGAATAGCACATGTATATCATATTCAGTTTTGGAACGAAAATTGTAAGCAGTTATCGAGTTATTTGCACTCAAACAAAATTTTAAGTTTTTTTCCCATACTAAACTCATCAGACAAATGGGATTTTGACACTAAAATTATTAGCTAGTTTCAACAAGAAATAAATGGAGATTAACAGCACATAAATTGGATTTGAAAAAAGGATCATTGTACTAGTGTATATGAACTACAATATTTAATTACTGAGAGGGCTGTTTGATAAAGTTTTCATCTTCAACTGGAGGTTTCAAAACCCCAGGTTTTGGTGAAAATGATCAATTTGAACAGCAAAAATGGAAGTTTCATATTATTCAGTTTGCCCAATTATTGATACCCACATGTACCAAATTGGCAAGGGTATATATCTATGCTTGGAGCTAGTAAATAGCCTTATCTAAAGGTGAGATATCTTAGGTCAAACTTGATGTAATAAAATGATCAATTTTGGGCAAAATTGACATGCATATTTGTTGATAGATCTTTGAAAATTGACATAGAAGCTTGAAAAAAACCATGGATATATCTAAATTAGGCAGAAGATCATGATAATCGCTTAGAGTTGATATTCTGTAAGGTAAGACTCGACTTAGTGCCAATTGAATGTATTCAATTGAACGATTTTATTAATTTTTATGAAGCCTAAAAAGTTTAAATCAACGAAATTACTACATCAACAACAGAAATGAACTGTATTTTGTCAGATTTATAAAACAAAAAGAAATATCCATGATTTAATGGACATTTGTCTAGTCTAGAACAACCTTTTTGTGATTTTCTTCAGGTGTTTGTCTTGAAAATTCTTAAACAAAATGAACAAAATTACAGGAAAACTATAAAAGAAATGAGGTTCCCACTTACATTTCTTCCTACTAATTTTTATATTAATCAAGGCGCTTAATAAAAATACAAGTTATTCTTAATTAGTTACTGCTTATCAGATGTGCTGGTGTATGACAGATCATGCGGTGTTGTTGGTACATAGGTATTAGAAAGTACTGGTTTGAAGAATGCTGTTGTTTTGAATATTTTAACAAGGCGGCTAGTTGGTGATTTTGTCAATCATAGTTGATTCTTGACCTGATCAATCATTGATTTCAACGATTTTTTGACTCAATACAACAGCCATCAATTCAATTATAACCCATTATCAAAGCGCTATTGTTTGCCCAACCCCAATGTTTTTATAAGTGATGAATACCACTAATTATTTCCATATTTTGGTTTATTCAGTACTAACTAGTCCACTAATTCAATTTCTCAATCACTTCCAGAAATTGCTATATGAATTGCTTCATTCAAATCCACCCGCAGAGGTATGTATCTATTTGGTCTATTGTCATTGATCTATTACTAACAATTAACAGTTTTCATGTTGATTATTTGCTATTTTGCTATCACTTATTTTCATATTTTTTCATAACGACTCTAATAACTATTTGCTACACTACTCAAGGTATCGTTATATATTGCTCCTCCACATCAATTGATCAACTATGAATCAATTTATATAGTTTTTATACAAATTTTATCAATTTTATTAATTTTGTAAAAATTCGTCCAGTTTGTCCAATCTTTCTATATAACCCAAATGTCCATTTGGTCGATATCAAACCTTATACAGCCATATCATGCATGACCCCACCTCAAATTTATCAAAGGAAATAATGGACAAATCGAAATCCTTAACTAAGTAGCACATGTAATTCGCGAAAAATTCCAAAAAAAAAAAGGCAGTTCTCGTTCCCTGTGATATCTCGTGAGAAAGGTTATGAGATTCCATATTAAGTAATATTCGCGCTCTCGCGAAATTCTCAAAAACTTAAAATGAAAAATAAAAAACAAAAAATCACTAACAAAAGAAGAAGAAGTCGATTTTTAAAACCTATCTAGTACTTCAGTTTCGAGCTTCAACCCTTCAGATTTGAGATAGAGACTATATACCCTAGTACAAATAGAACTTCTTCACACTTTTTCGATTAAGCATTTATTAGGGGAGTTCAGTGCAGGTGCATAATCCCGCGTCAAAATAAATATATAAGTATTTTTAATATTTTAAGCAGTAAGTTTGAAAGTATCTAAGTTTATATAGTTATAATGCAACTTCAACATGTAGATAATTCACATGAAGTTTATAACTTATGACTAGAGTCTAGTTCTGAGAGAAATTAGACTATCAAGTATTCATTTATAATTACCGTAACTACTATATAATTAGTTAATTAATAAAATCATGATTCAGTTACCTGTCGTATTATAAATATTTGAAATTTAAACCAGTTGAACGTTATGATCTGTACGATATAATCAATAATTACATGAATCATGGTTGGAGATTGGAGCATTGGAGCACTATGTAATGTAAAGGTTTAAATATATTTTTTCAAAATTGCGAACTAATAAGAAAAATGGAGAACCATCATAATATTCAAGACTTTGTGTCTATTTCTTCCCAATAGATACATCATGCTAATGTACTTACTCCACAAACTTCATAGATATTAAGACATATATAAATAACATAAACATAAAACAATATATAATAATACAAAGCACCAATCAAATGGAGACGAAAGATTCGGTTTCGACAGTTTCATAAACGTCTTTGTCGGTATTCTTTAATTTTTCAACTAGTGCTTCTCTTTTGGTTTTGGCTTCCTTAATTTTGGCTAATAAAGATTTCTTAGTTTTCTCAAATTCATCATTAACTGACTTACTCTCATCAATTGATTTATTAATGTCTTTGATTTTCAAGTTAATATTTTGAATTCCTTCGACTAATTCATCATCATTGTTAGACTCAACTCCACTCCCTTTTAATTTTTTCATTAATAAAGCCTTTGACTTATTTAAATCATCAATTTTGGAAAGTTTCTCAGATTTTGCTTTATTTAATTCATCATGTTGATCTTGTTGAGTTTTCAAATTTTTTCTAATTTCAGTTAATTGTAAATCAACGGATTGAAGATTTTGAATAGTTTCTTCATTTTTAGCCTTTAATTCAATTAATTCTTTTGCAGTTAGATCTTGATCTAATTTAGATTTTTCTAGTTCTTGTAATTTTGATTCAACTGTATCTTTAGTTTCTTCAGCGAGTTTTAATTTATCTTCTTCATGTTTTTCGGCTAAACTTTTTAAAGTTTCTTCATGTGCTGCTTTTGATTCTTCAACTTCTTTATTTGTTAGTTCTTCATGTTCTAACAATGATGAATCAATTTGATCAATTTGTTCCTGAATTGCTTTAATTTTTAAATTATATGAATCTTCAATTTCTTTTAGTTCAAGTTCTGATTCCTTTTCAATTTGAGAAATTATATGATTATGTTCATCAAGTTTCATTTGTTCTTTTTCTTCTTCAGTTAATGGTTTTCTTGTTTCTCTTTCTGCATAATTTGGGAAAACTTCATTGAATTTGGGAATTGCGACACCAAATAATTTTCTCACCTTTGGAGGGTTTTCAACTTTCTTAACTTCTTCAGCAGATTCACTTTTCAATTCATCAACCTCAGTTTCAACTAATTCATTCTCTCTTGATTCACTAACAGGAATTTCTAATTCCTTTGGATCTTCATCACCTTCAACTTCTTCTTCTTCTTCATCACCATCTGGATTTTCAAGTCTTCGTTTTTCTTCTTCTTCTAATCTTTTCTTTTCTTCAGCCTCTTTAATCTTTGCTTCTTCTCTATCAGTATAAACTTTTAAATCAGCAATAGCTTGTAATCTTTGTTCTTCAAGCTCCTGGTTTCTAAGCTTTTGTTGTGCAATCATCTCAATTAAATCTTCTTCATCTTTATCTAAATGATCTTGATGTTCTTTGTTAATGTTTCCAAAGAAATTAGTATCTGAATTTAATTTATCTAAATCCGTATTATGATGGTTTTCAACCTTATTTAAATAATCAGGAACTTTAATGGTCACAGGAGTGACATATTTTTGAGCAGTGACTTTAGATTGTTCAGATTTTGGTTTAAATATTCTAAATGGTGACCTATATTTAGTTTCATAGATTTCTTGCTCTTGTTCTTCGTTATCTGCACCTCTAATAAATGAAGAATCATCAGGTATTTCATCTTCAACCTTTCCCTCGTCTTCTTTATCACCATCAATGACTTCCTTGTCATCACCTTCTTTAACATCTTCTTCAACATCTTCTTCAACATCTTCTTTGAAATCTTGTTCTGTTTTTATTTCTTTCACTTCTTCATCTGATTTTGCAACAGGGGTGATTTGCTTTTTCTTTTTAAATAATGAATACTCTAAAATCCCCTTCTTTTTTGTTGGTTCTTTTGTTTTAAGCAATGGTTCGAGTGGATCAGCAGGTTTTGGAGCGAATAGTGTCATGGTTCAATGCGATTGAGTGTGATACGGGTAAAGCGATAGTATGAAACACTAAATGTGAAGTATTTGAATTTTTCTTTTTGTTTTGAGTCAATTGACGTTTTAACTTTTAATTGTCTTTTTTATCTGCATAGTTTCGTGATGTTTATTGATTTCCTCATCCGGTAAATGTGAGTAAAGTAACTAAGCATATTATTAGACTGACTTCTATAGAGACACTGAAAGCAGCGTACGGGCGAGCTAAAGAATAAACAAAGACTATAGAATTGTGTAAGAGTGATGTAGTGTCTGATTCATATAAACACCTTAGGTAGTACGCATATAAGTGGAAAACTTGTCACTAGGGTAAACTGGAGGGTAGTCGTTACCCTCTCTAAGTTTTAATTGAGTTGAAGATTCAATTATGGAGAAAATTACATATTGAACCAATATGATTGACTACAAATATTTAAGGTATACACCGTTATTTTCTATTATTAATTATTATTATATTTATCAAGATCTTTATGATCAGGGTATGTAAATGTAAAATATGAAATTGAAATTATTCAGCTAATGAATAATCATTTTTGGATAATTTATGTCTTAAATTTTTACCATAAAAGTAAAAAGCAAATGGAATTAAAACCATAGCTGTTGCAATGAACGCTAATAACCAACTGGCCCAGTTCAAACCTAATTTACGATACATTTGTGGTGTAAATAATGGGAATGCTGCACCACCTGCACTTCTTAAGAAAACTTTGGTAGCTAAGGCAGATGAAGCAAATTTAGCATAACAATCGATGATATAATTGTTAATTGAGTAATAAATTAAAACCATACCATAACCAAAAGCTAAACCTGATGAAGCTGGACCAACCCAAATGATACCTGGGTATGAAGTAGCACCTAGAATCCATAAACCAATGGCAGCAAATGGAGCACCAACCATAGCACCAACTAATCGATCTTCTGGAGTTGGAGTTCTTCTATGACTTAATTGAACGTATTTCTTTTCAAGGTATGGAGTTGTGAATAAAGCCCCAATGGCACCAATTAAAATTGGAATCAACATTAATCCAATATAAGCATCGTTATAACCGTATAGGTCATCAAAGATAACAGGGTATGCAAAGAAGAAAGCATATAACAAAGCATAAATCAAACAAACGTAGAAACACATTAAATCTAAAACTGGTTCACTGACGACAAAGTATAAAGGTCTGATTAAACAACTTTGAACCAATTCTTTTAATGATAAACCTTGGGCTTCTTGTTCAGTCATAATCTTGTCATTACCAGTTTCTTTTCTTAATTTAGCAGCTCTTTTCTTTAAAATAACTGGAGCGTAAGTTTCTGGAACTAATGAGGCTAAAATCCACATAAGACCAGCAAAAGCTAAATTGACCCAAATAATGACATCAAATCTACCAGTTTTGATGTTAATCCAACCACAAACTAGAGGTCCAAAAACAGGACCACAATATGGAGCAAAAGCGAAATAAGCAATGGCTTCACCTCTTGTTTCCATTGTGAACATATCAGCAATTGAACCACCAACTAAGGCTAAACCAGATGAAGCCCAAACACCACAAAGGAATCTACAAACCAATAACGCACCAATATTTGGAGCTAAAGCACATGGAATGTTGAAAATAACGTATAAGAATAAGGAAATGAAATAAACAGGTCTTCTACCAATTTGTTCTGATAATGGAGACCATAATAAAGGACCGACAGCAAAACCTAAAACCATTAAAGAACATGTTAAAGTG
Organism: Phaffomyces opuntiae; assembly: GCA_003707165.2. NCBI lineage: Eukaryota > Fungi > Ascomycota > Saccharomycetes > Phaffomycetales > Phaffomycetaceae > Phaffomyces > Phaffomyces opuntiae. The sequence goes on from PPNH02000020.1 coordinate 11,732, forward strand.
GAAACTTCAGTTGAAACGTGGAATTTTTCATTAATTAAACCTAAACCACCAGTGACACAAGATGAACCAAATGCAACAGCAATAACTAAGATTGATAAATTTATGGTATACATCCATTTCTTCCATTCTGGCCAATTATGAGGATTTTCTGGATCATTAATCACAAATGTAACGAATTCCACATCTGTAAGATCTTTTCCTTCATCTTCGTTAGAATATTCTTCCTCCTCTTCTTCTTTTGCGCTGGGTACTCTAGAAGTTCTTCTGGAAAGAGACGTTCTTGTTCTTTGTCTACCTAAGGATTGCAAAGTTTGTACTGGGACTAAACCAGTTTCAGTTTCTAGAGTATATTCTTCAGGAAAGATTTGATTTGGAACAGTAGGAGTATTAATGTAAGTTTGAGGATTAATTTCACTTTGTAAACCACGATCGTGCAAAGTTTTGATGGTTTCTGTTGGTCTTAGGCCAATGCTATTTTCGGTGACAGAAGTGAAAATTCTTGATAAATCTGATTGGGCATCTTCATCATGAGGATCATATGGGGCAGGGTTAAACTGAGCTTGATTTTGATTTTGACTATCTACTGATTGTTGTTGTTGAAGTTCTTCTTCAGAATCTAAAGACTCTAGAGATTGAGTATCAGACATGATATGCAAATATAAATAAAATTGAGTGAATTTCAGAGCTACAAAAAATAATATCGTAACAAAAGGTGGATTAATCGTTTGCTTTATAGTAAAATATATTTGTTTTGATTTTGAGAGCAACTTTTCTTTTTGGGAGTCTTGACTCTTGACACTTTCGGCGTCTTAAAAAACGCGGCAGAACAATTCCAGCTGGAAAATTATTTTATGGAGTGAAGTTTGAACTACAAAAAATTTATATCAAAATCACTGGGTTGTGTGTATTTTCACCATGCTTCCAGTTCTATATATTCTTTAAATACTGATCCAATTCCTTTTGTTTCAATTGGATTTGTTTGATAATCTCTTTTCTTTTCAGTTTCAAACCCATTCTTTTTTCTTCATCTTCAACTGACAATAAATCAACACCATCTAGTGTGATCAACAACTTTAGCAACTCTTCTTGATAATAGTTGCAGCTGTATTTCTTATCTTCGAGGTTATCGAATTTTTTGTTATAATAAGCTTCAATATCTTTCACGTATTTGAAATATTGGGATTCGTATGCTAGTAATTGTTTCTTTAATTTAGATTCAACTGATTCTGGTTTTTTATTGAGCAAGAAATACAGAACAGTTGACACTACTAGAAGTGTAGAGATACCATATGCAGTGTATTCATTGATGTTATTCATTATAAGTGATGTATTTGTTGGTGTAAATAGTGAGAATTACTGTCAATTGTGTTTTGTTCAATTGATTTTATCGATTTTTATTCAAACCCGAGAACTTAAATTGTTCTTAAAATTTTAATAAGATGGGATAAAAACGAGTCAAAACAGAAATAAGGTATTAACTGAGGTATATCTTTTGATTCTCAGATACAAATATCATCCGTATGCAACCTTATCTGGGCCTCCAATCCTGTAATAACTAAGACTTGATGCTACTATAATCTCGCTGCTGACATAATAGTGATTTTTTGTTTTTTGTTTTTTGTTAGGAAAAATCTTCCGAGCGAAAAAATGTGTCACAATTTTTTCTGGAAGAAATAATATTATCAATATTTCACTCAAAACGACCTTGATGACTGGAGTTGATAGACTTTCAAGGTTGAGTTATCAGTTAATTAGATGAGCTCGATTTGTAAATACAGAATTATCAATTGTATAAACTCCTAAGAGTATTCTCTTATAAAAATTCATATTATTTCATTTAGTTGAAGTTTTTAAACCTTTTGTTATTAGACTTAAGCTGTACAGTGTGTATACTAGTCTGTCTATAAATACAACTTAAAAACGCATTCCGATTTAACACCTAGCCTCTAGGTCCTATAGGGATGTGGTCTAATATATATATATGAGATCCTACTTTACTATGTATTACATAGTAGTCATGACTCATGACTCATAAGTTTTCATTTGAGCTTGGAATTCTGAACTTTCTTGAAGTCTCCGTGGTGGAATTGAGTGCTTTAACTTCTTACTTAACTAATCGAGAATGTCGCATGACGATTTATAGCTAAGAAATTGGAATTCAAGCTTGGATTTTGAAGTCAATTGGCCCGTGAGTCGCGCACCGTAGTTACTACTATATTGTAGTAACCATGGGTTAAAAGGAACGAATATAAATTTCACTGATCTAGTCTAAATAATAATATTTAACAAACGTAAACTTTTACGGTTATGTATCATCAAATTTCCCCCATAATAGGGCCCAGGGCCCAGGGCCCATTATATGTATTTTGAATAGCCTTACTGTTTAAACTCTACTAATTGATCAACCCAAAACTAAAACTAGTCTCGAGTCTCGACTCTCTAGACAACGATATATCTGAGAATGTTAAGAATTACTGATTGTAATCATCTTAGCAGCACACTTCAAACTTCAAACTACGTCTTCCACTCTACCCTTGTATTATTTATTGTCATCAGTTCAACTTTCAAGTAGTTTGTTAAAAGAGGAACACTTCCCAAAAATAACTAAAACCTTACCGATTAGGAAATTACCGAATAAGGATCTCAAGCCTCAATAATTCCAAACCCCGAAATCGAAAAGTCACGTGTGATAATACAAAAGAAAGTGAATAATATGTGGCTAGTGAAAGATTTTTATCGAGTAAAATTAACGATGATTACTTCTTTACTTTTACCAATATAGACCATCAGATTATTATCATGTCAGTTGCTGGTTCCATCAATAGTAGCTCTCCAGATGTTGCTAATTTATCTGCAGTTAACATCACTTCTCCATTTGGGTTAACCAAAGATCCAGCATCTCTAAAAGGTACTGTCTTCACTCAACCAATTAATTTAATTAATTCAACAATTTACTCTAATTTTAATAAAATTTTCAGTTTCAAATCTGTTGGTCAAGAAAACGCTTTAGATAACTCTCTATCTTTATGGTCTATCTTAAGAAGATTAAACAATAATCAAGTTATTCCAAAAATCTCTTCATTTGAAGTTAGATCTGGTGCTTCAAATGCAATCTTAGGTTATTTAGATGCTGCTTCAAAAGATCAAATATATCCAGTGATTGTCTCTGGTAATTCTTTACCATACTTTAAACCAACTTTGATCTCAAAAGGCAACTCATTACCATTAGCTTTCCAAGTTCCAAGTTTAGATTATGATGTAGAATCTCATTCTTTAGTTTCTAATTATGTTACTCCATTATCTGTTGCTAATGATTTAAACTACTCTGTTTTCACCCCATTGTCACCATCTGAAGTTCAACACATTACTTTATTATCTACTGTTTTTGCTAAATTATCAACTTCTGTTAATTTATATGATGGTTTAAATTATTTAAAAGAATCTTCAAAAATTGAAAATTCATTAAGTTTTGAATCTTTACAAAAATTGAACGAACAATTGGCTTCGCACTTACCAATCTGGGAATCTTCACCATTCAATAAAAGGCCAAGTGCTGCTTTAAACTCATTAAACCAAATCTTAGGTACTAACTACAAAGCTTTTGAATATTTTGGTAATAAATCAGCTACCACTGTTTTTGTTATTTATGGTTCAATTGAATGTGAATTATTTGCTAAGGAAATTGAAGAACTTACTAAAAATTCAAACTTATCTATCGGTGTTGTTGTTACTAGAATTCCATTACCATTTGACCAAGAAGAATTTTTATTATCAATCCCAGCCTCAACACAATCTTTAGTTGTTATTGGTCAATCTTTGGATAATAAATCATCAATCTTAAAATCAAATGTTTCTGCTTCAATTTTCTTGAATGGTTTATCAAACAATTTGAAAATTTCTGAATTCATTTATTCACCAACTTTTATTTGGTCATCAATTGCAGTTGAACAAATTATTAGTTCTTTTGTCGTTTTACCAAAACAACAAAAACAAGTCTTGAATACTTCTTCTGTTCCATATGGTGATTATATCACTTGGTCTTTAGATAACAATGAACAAATTGAAGTTGCTTCCAAATTAGCTCACAACTTCTCATTAGACTCTAATACTAAAGTTAAATTCAGATCTAAATATGATAACGTTATTGCCGGTGGTATTTATCAAGCTCAAATATCTTCAGTTGGTAAGAATCAAAGGGAATCAATTGGTTCAATTGACTCAGCTGATTTAATTCTAGTTCAAGATTTAGAAATTTTGAAGAATTTTAACGTTGTTAAAACTTTAAAACAAAACGGTACTATTTTAATCGTTACTAAAACTGAATTACCTGCTGAATTATCAACTTTTGTTGAAACTTTACCATCTCAGTTCTTGCGTAACGTTGCTAAAAATGAAAACAAATTAGTTTTCATTGATTTAAATTCAATTGGTGATGTTGAAGAGACCAAAGGTAGAACTGCATTAATTGCAATTCAAGCTATTTTTTGGAAATACGCCTCAACTGAATTAGATGTCAATGAAATCGTTAGAAGATTATGGCAATCATCTGGTTCTGATATTGAATTATTAGCTGCTGTTTTAACTTCAATCATTGAAGAAAACATTTTTGTTAAAGGTATTAAAGAGTTCCACTTCAATCCAACTTGGATTGATTCACCAATTGAAGAAAATGAAGTTTCATTACCAATCTTCCCAACTGAGTCATCATTCTTCCCAAATGCTAAAGAATTGAAAGAACCTGCTAAACCTGAAGATGCTTCATATGTGGAAGTCCTTAAAAAATTAGCATTCCAAGAATCCTATAATTCATCCAATTTATTAAGACCAGATTTACCAGCAAGAAACTTTGTTGTTAAAGTTCAAGAAAATCGTAGAGTTACTCCTGATGATTATTCAAGAAATATCTTCCATATTGAATTTGATATTTCAAACACTGGTTTAACTTATGATATTGGTGAAGCTTTAGGTGTTCATGGTAGAAATGATACTGAAGAAGTCACTAAATTCATTGAATTTTATGGATTGAACCCAGATCAATTAGTTCAAGTTCCAAACAGGGATAATGAAGATTTAATCGAAACTAGAACCGTCTTCCAAGCCTTCACTGAGAATTTAGATATCTTAGGTAAACCAGGTAAAAAATTCTATGAATCATTAGCTGAATTTGCAACTGATGAGAATGAATTCAAAAAATTGACTTTCTTAGGTTCAAATGAAGGTACTGTTGAATTGAAAAAATTCCAAGATGAAGAATTTTACAGTTATACTGATATCTTTGGTTTATTCCCAAGTGCTAAACCATCATTAGTTGAATTGTTATCAATTATTCCACCATTGAAAAGAAGAGAATATTCCATTGCTTCTTCTCAAAAAATGCATCCAAATGCTGTTCATTTATTAATTGTTGTTGTTGATTGGATTGATAATAGAAAACGTAAGAGATTTGGTCAATGTTCAAGATATTTATCTCAATTAGCAATTGGTACTGAATTAGTCGTTTCTGTTAAACCTTCAGTTATGAAATTACCTCCATTATCAGAACAACCAATCATTATGTCTGGTTTAGGTACTGGTTTAGCTCCATTCAAAGCTTTCGTCGAAGAAAAAATCTGGCAACAACAACAAGGTATGACCATTGGTAAAATTTATTTATTCTTAGGTGCTAGACATAGAAAAGAGGAATACTTGTACGGTGAATTATGGGAATCATACAAAGAAGCAGGTATCATCACTCATATCGGGGCTGCATTCTCAAGAGATCAACCTGAAAAGATCTATATTCAGGATAAGATCAGAGAAGTGTTACCAGAATTGAAGACTGCTATTGTTGATGAAAATGGTTCATTCTACTTATGTGGTCCAACATGGCCAGTTGGTGATATTACTTATGAATTATCTACTATTGTCGGTGGTGATGATGCTGTTGAAGAAATGAAAGAAAATTCAAGATATATCTTAGAAGTTTATTAGATGCTATTAGACTGTTTTTCTCACTGTTGTATATGTTTATTATATGTATTTTGATGGTTTAAGAATTTGTAGTTCTAATAGTTAAATTCGGTATATGAAGTTTTCGATAAAATTTGCAAATAAATTAATAGTTATTTTCTGATGATATTATCGAGGGACCATCAAAATATACACTGAGATCAATATTCAGTTGTTGTATTACCTTCTACAATTGATATCACACACTTATACATAGATCCTACTACTAGATCCGCGTCCATCACCATGATCATCATCATGAATTCTTAGAAACCGTTAAGGAGCGCGCGCACTGTTCCCGAATCTCCCATATTGATAATTTTGACACATTTATAAATTACACTTGAATTCTCCCAAAAGCAAAGCAAAACATCAAATCACTGGCATAAACACATTAAGAGAGTAATATAACTGATAACTAGAGTAAATAACATGTCCATAGAATCATTCCTCACCAATATCGGGCTCTCTATTATTGGGGATGACGAAGTCAAAAGGTTTGTTATTGAATCAACCCAATTTAAAGAAATGTATCAAGTTTTAGATGATATTATAGATCAACCTAATATCGATCAAGTTCAGCTAGATCTGTTAGATAAAACATTGATAATATTCAACTCATTAACTTATTATGCCCCAGATGTATTGAATGAAAATCAAACTGGGAATAGATTGATTTTAATTGCTGTTAAATTTCAAAACAGTATAACCATTTTGAATAATGCATTAAAATGTTTGATTAATCTTACTAAGAAAACTAATAATAGTTTTGCAAATTTAGATAATGAAGCAGGTGAAAAGTTCATCAATTTATTGGAATTGAACTTGATGGCGTTTAAGAATGAGGCAATTTTTAAAAATTCATTATATCTTCATATTTTCACACTTTTGCCACATTTGAATCCAATTAAAATAAAACATCTATTGACATTATTACTAAACATCTTAAAAACAATGCTCTCAAGTGCTCAAACCTTATTATTATCGAAATATCAAACTACTGAAATCTATTTGAAGCGTTTTGAGAATCAAAATATACCATCTATGCCAATGAGCGTTAAATTTTCAGTTGGGTTACCTCCATTATTGTATTCAATTTCACATCTATTGGGGTACCGTAAGGTGAACAAGGACATTATTTTAACTAAAACAAGTCAAGAAATCTTGAATGGATTTTATTCAAAAGAAGAAACTTTTAAAATTGATGAACTAATATATCCAGATCTATACTTCACATTGACTTCGTTACTGAAGACAAATAACAAAGATTTAAAATTATCATCAATCTCAATATTGATAAACTTTTCATTATATTCTTCACTAACTAGAAATGAGAAAATTGTTAATGTTAAAAAATTATTACCAGTTTTAATTGAATTAATTGATTCAGTCGATAGCGATGAAGATAAAAATAAGTTCAAGTCATTCAAGTCAGAATTTAAACACAATAAAAACTTCAATCCCTTCTTCATTATTTCTATATTATGTTTAGAATTTGAGTTTGTTCATGAATTTTTAATAAATTGCAATATCATCAAAAAGATATCAGAATTTATTACGGTGATTCATAAGAATTCTGGCTCTATTGAAGATATATCTGTTGAAAAACTAAATAATTTAATTGAATTTTTCTTAATTTTAAGTTCAATTACCTCAGAAAACGAAAATAACAGAAGATTGATAGCTAATAAAGATTTAATTGAGCTAATGGAGAAGATATTAGATTATCATTATGAGTTGTTGAATAAATTATTGAAGGGTAACCTGATTAACTTAGATACTTTGAAGTTATCAAACCATTTAGCGTTATCTACTGGATATTTATTAAGATCTTTATCAAGAAGTGTTTCACTTTTGAGGACTTCATTAACAGAAACTAAGATAATTTCAAAACTATCGAATATCTTGAAAATCAAAGAAGTTCAGCTAGAATCTTCTTTTCAAAGTATCGTCAAAGATAACGATGAACTAATCAGTTATTATAATGATGAAATATTACTCAGATCAATAATTCTATCCATTATAAGTAATTTTGTTCTAGATTTTAGTCCGCTACGTCAGTTCTTATTGATTGATAATGACTTGATTGAAGATATTTCAGATATTTTAGAGACTTCAAAACATTCAATCTTAATTAAAAATTCATTATGGTGTTTCAAACATATTTTATTTGAAGAGAAATTTGAAATGAAGAAGGAATATTTAGAAAAGTTCAACATTGATAACGTTTTCAAGTATCTAGCTAAAGATAATTCAGATGATGGTATCAAAGAAGAAGGATACAGTGTATTAAGAAATTTATGCTGTGATTCAAAAGTTCATACATATTTAGTTATAAATCATGATTATGAAATATTAGATAGGACTGCAGATTTTTTTGAATTGGTCAGAAAAGATTTGAACGATTGTTTGAATAAGGAAGAATGGAATAATAAACTACTAACTTCAATGATTTATGTGTTAGTAAATATGGGTGGTATTAATGAAGAAATTCGAGATATCATAGTTTCTAAAGGAGAAGTATTACATTATTTAAAATTTATAATAGAATCTTCAAAAGCAGATAGAGAATCGAAATTAGCATGTCTTTGGGTATTGATTAATTTAACCTGGATCAAAAACACAAGTAATAATGATGAAGACGTTGATATAATAGATGAAACCATTGATGGTACACTGGATATTGATAACAACGGTGATAATATTGATAGTGTGGTTGTTACAGAGAGGATTAGAAATCCAAGAAAGAGAATTGAGATTTTAAATGAGATTGGATTTATGGAAGCATTAAAGAAATTGTATGATGATGAAAATATTGGGTTTGATTTAAAGCAAAGAATCAAGACTTGTATGTTCAATTTATCATTATGAATTGTGCGATTACTGAATAACTGAATTATAAGAGATGGGACGTATTATTTGAATCTCTTAAAAGAGATATAGCGTGACACAGTGTGGCTGTACGTCTCTTTGACTATTGGATTAAGATGAAGTCTATTAATTATCATAATAAGGCTATAAAATATTCAGATTATTATTAACTGAGGACTCAGGAGAGAATTGTAGCTAATACTCACTAATCTATCCACTCGATATGTATATGTTATATTGAACGTCTTATTGTGATAAGCATAGCGCTGCATAGGTTACAGTTTAAGCTTACAATGTAGCTGCCATAGTAAATGATTCAAGCAGATTAGTTAGAAAAGTTGGAACAAGCTCAACCGTGGTCGAACTAAGGCATATATGTAAGAATAATGAGTCATGGTCATACTTATAAGTTATAAGCTGTAGATACGCAATTTTTTATATGGCTAATTATGTAGGTATATGGCGTATGAGCGTATGAGCGAAAAGATTTATTTAATTAGATCAAGATTCAAAAAGATTGATGATTAACTAGGATTCACCTATGAAAATAATAATATGTATGCACAGTGAAATTTGTTAAAAGATCAGCGAATTCATATTGAGTCGTGTGACTTCCAATTGGATGATGTGATTCTAACTAAATTAGATGATAAAGTACAAAGAGTAAAGATATAAAAGTGATTTGGGGTATGCGAAGAGAGTTATTTGTTTCGCAAGTACGGTAGTTGTGATAGAGTGGATGTGAGATATGTAACTGGTTACTGATAACAGTAGCTAAAACAGTAAATGAGTGGTGTAAAACTACTCGTGTGACTCTTAAATCCACCCAAAATTATCCCACGTGGGCTTCAGATTTTCGTTTCTTCATCTCAATTTTTGTACAAGAAAACTCAATTTAACGTTTTCTCAAATAATAAAAAAATCTTACATAATTAATTTTCCTCAATTTTTCAATTTTTCAAATTTTTTTGTTGTTCACTCTACTTATATTTATTTAATTCAATCATCAACAAAATTATCTATTCAAACCATTTTAGTCTCAATATTACCATATTTTTACCGCGTTACTCATAGCTAGTCATACCCAAACACTCAGCTAAACTTCTTGCTCATACTTCTCATTCATTTTTAAATTTTAAGTCTTATCCCTTTAAATTTTATTAATCGCCCTTTTTACAACCAAATAAATAGATTCAAGGGCCTTCATTCAACTATACCCACTTCTAGAATATATTTAAGCAGATATTTAACACCTCATGGAAGCTTCCAACTGGATATTTGACCATCACAACAATCATCAACATCAACAATCAACCCTTTCTCCACACTCTCATCCTCAAGAACTATCCCAACAACAAAGCCATCATCAATCACAACTCAGCTCTTTCAAAAGCCCTGGCTCACAGTCATCTCAACAGTTTTTAAATTTCGATTCTCCTGATGCAAATTCGGATCTTCCCCATTCAAATACAACTTTCACAAATAATGACAATAATACCAATCCTTTGAATCCAAATCCTCATCTTTTAAATAATAAGGAAGTTTTTTTACATGGAGAATCTCCAATAGATATTTTAGATTCCCATTCCCATTATCAAATCAACCAACATGATTTACCTCATCATAACAAGGATGATTTAAATAATTGGGCTCCAATACCTGATTTAAATGATTTAGATATCAATTTCTTCCCAAGTGATCAAAATTTAATGAATAATAATAATACTACGCATAATCATTATGATGAAATTAACCAGTCAAAATTAAACAAAATTCCTCCAACTCCTCAATCTTTTGAAATAACAACTTTTCAAAATCCAAATGATTCTTCATTTTTACAGAATTTCAACAGCCCTGTAATTGATCAAAGTTTACACAATTCAATAAGGCCTGATGTTGTTTTCACTCCATTAGTTTCACCTGCTGTGACACCAATGGAATCAATGATCAATAAAAATCATATGAGTGGTCAACATACTTCGAATTTTTTCAGTCCTTTAACTTCACCTGCCTTAGAAGCAAAATCTCCAATAAGAACCAAAAAATCTTCTTCACCAGAGGAATCTTCATCATCAAATTCATCATCAAATTCATCAAATACAACTAAGAAATATAACAAAAGAAAAACCCCTGGCAATACTCCAATTGTTGGTCCAACTATTCCAGGTAGAATTGCTAAACAATCACCAATAATAAAAGCAAGAAGATCCTCATCTTATGCGAATAATATTTCCTATCATCAACAACAAAATCAACATCATGCAAATCACCAATCATCATCTCAACAAGCTGATGAAGAAATTATGGCTCCACCAAAGCAAAGACGTTCAAGAAAAGCAACTACACAAACTAATAATACAACCCCTGCTACCCCTGCTACTTTAATGAATTTTAAGATGGAAACGAATCAACAAAATTCTTCTTCACCTTTATTATTACCTGAATCTAATGATGATTCTTTAATAAAAGATTCTGATGAATATGATACGAATAATAATTCCAAAAAGACTTCACATAAATTAGCAGAACAAGGTCGTCGTAATAGAATGAATCAAGCCATTCAAGATTTAAGCTGTTTAATTCCTGAGGAATTAAGTTCTAATGTTGCTATTCCATCAAAAGCTACAACAGTTGAATTAGCTTGTGTTTTCATAAATAATTTGATGAAGGAGAATTATTATTTGAAAGATAAATTGAAACAATTCAATTTTGACATCGAATCTAATGAAAGTATAAGTCCTTTGGAAACAACAAATAATCATTCGAGTGGCTAGAAAATTAATGAAGATAGAAAATTAATGAAGGACAATTAAGAGAGAAGATAGAGATTGGTTATATGTCAAGATACGAAACTGATCGTTTAAATGGAATTGTCAATACTGAACTATTTCTATGATTGTTTTAACAATATGTTATTTTTAAGTGAAAGTTAGGGATATGATAATGATACATTACATTTATGTCTTTGAATCTAAAATTAATAGAGTGTTTTAGATGAATCTATATCATATATATTACTGAGATTTCTTTTGTATAAAACTATGATCAAATATTAATGAAAGAATAAAAATATAATGTAGCAGAATATAATTATGTAGTATTTTACTCAAAGTTAAGGTCGTTAGATAGTTAGGGACATCAGAAATCTCAAGACTACTTGAAACATACCCAATATTGACAGAGGTTCAAATTGATCATTTGGTACCGATTCGCAGGAACAAACACAGATATAAATTTATTTATGTAAATACTGTCCTACCATTTCAGATGAATCAATTGTACTCAGCAGTGAGCACGAACTAACTATGTAACTAGTAGTTATCTTCAAAGTTCCCTGTCCCACCAGAAATTGAAATCCGAATAAGTCCGAGATGTTTTTAATTGATGTTTGGATGTTTATAATATTTTCATCCACTCAAAAGTGAAAAAATTTTCAAAAGATTTCTACTTCTAATCTTTTTTCATTCATTTAATTAAACATTAAGTTAGATTTTTAAAAATGGTATGTTAATATTGAAGTATAACTACTGGATCCACTGGATCCACTTGATATAACATTATGGAGCTCCCCTAATGAGTGTTGACGATGTTTTTTCATTTCAAAATCTTCAAACTTTTTGTCTGATTTATGAACACATATATTAGAATTTTTTCATGTCTTGTGTCTAGTTTCATAATTCGACATTTTATTCCTGAAAAAATGAGGTGACTTTAAGAAGACTTAATGTGTCTTTGTTGACGGTTTAACCTTTGAAAATTTGAATTTTGATTTGAAACCTTTTCTAACGTAACATTCGTGTTACTCGAAAAGTGAGTTTTCTTTTCATATTAAACTATTCCCGTTATTATTATACACATATTTAAGAGGTTTGCCTATTAGAGATTAATGTTTCATCAAATTTGTTTTTTATGAATACAAATACTAATCTCAATGATTTTTATAGGCCGGTAAAGTTGCTCCAAACCCATTAGCTCCAAAAGCTGCCCCAAAAGCTGCTTCAACATCATTATTTGAAGAAACCAAAAAATCTTACGGTATTGGTCAATCAATTCAACCAAAAAGAAACTTATCTAGATACGTTAAATGGCCACAAGTTGTCAAAATCCAAAGACAAAGAAAAGTTTTAAAATTAAGATTAAAAGTTCCTCCAGCTATTGCTCAATTTTCGAACACTTTAGATAGAAACACTGCCACTGAATCAATCAAATTATTCAACAAATATAGACCAGAAACTAAAGCTGAAAAGAAAGAAAGATTGACCAAAGAAGCTGCTGCCATTGCCGAAGGTAAAACCAGACAAGAAGCTTCCCCAAAACCATTTACTGTCAAATACGGTTTGAACCATGTTGTTGCTTTAATTGAAGCCAAAAAGGCTAAATTAGTTTTAATCGCTCACGATGTTGACCCAATTGAATTAGTTGTCTTCTTACCAGCTTTATGCCGTAAAATGGGTGTTCCATATGCCATCATCAAAGGTAAAGCTAGATTAGGTACTTTAGTTCACCAAAAAACTGCTGCTGTTGCTGCTTTAACTGAAGTTAGACCAGAAGATGAATCTGCTTTAGCTACTTTAGTTTCTACAATCAACGCTAACTTCATTGAAAAATACGAAGACTCAAGAAAACACTGGGGTGGTGGTATTTTAGGTGCTAAATCTCAAGCTAGAATTGCTAAAGCTGCCAGATTAGCTGCCGCTGAAGCTGCTAAAGCTGAAAAATAAGAAGTTTTAATAATTTCTCATTTTTTGTTTGTGATATCTAGGTAATGAGTTTTAATGTGTATGATAATAAAAGAAATCAATAGTCTATTATGAGTGTGATGTAGCTAATAACGCATTTCTCACTCTCTCTATTTATATCTGATTTTTGAACTATAGATCAATGATCATATAAATGACGACGACGTAGTTAAAGATCTGTACTAGTTGCGATGGGAAGTTTCTCGAAATGACAAATTCCAACCAATAAAAATCACGTAAAAGCCAATTTACAATAAATTTTTAATAGAAAAAAAAATCGGCCAAAAATAAAGAAAGAGAATAACAAATAAATTCAATCCAATCTGAAGATCATAAATTTATAATGCTTGCCACTTTATACGAAGCCATTGAAGACTTAAAGGAAGCTTTTGTTCCAACTGTTGCCAAAGCTGAAAACGACGAAGAAGAAGCAGAGGAAGAAGAAGAAGAAGACGAAGACGATGAAGATGAAGATGAAGATGAAGATGAATCTGCTGGTGATCAGTTAGAGAAATTAAAAGCTCAATGTGCCACCACTGAAAGTATTAAACCATACGTTCACCATTACCATGAATGTATCGAAAGAGTCACCAAAGAAATGGAAGAAGAAGGTTACGAAGACAAAGCTTATAAAGAAGATTGTGTTGAAGAATTCTTCCATTTAGAACATCACTTAAACGATTGTGTCGCTCCAAGATTATTCCACAAATTAAAATAAGAGATTTAACTAGTTTATGGTCTTATTTTTATTAGTTTCATGGGAGGTCTGAGAGTTTAGATTGCATTGGTTTATTTTTTTTTAATTTATTATTTTAGTTTTTATTTTTGTTTATGAGAGATGTTAGTTTATTGTGTGTTTTCATCGTTTATTGAAGGTCATAAAAATTGCTTTATTAGATGACACACAATTTACATGCTCATATACGTTTTATTTAAGAAGAAGTAAGGGAAAAGTTGGAGTTATAACTATATTTTCATTTGGTTAGACATTTAAAATATAGAGGGAGGTTTGGATAGAAGAAGTTTCAAAGATCAATTTTATTATATTTATTGATTTATTACAATTATGAAAATAAAAATTTCAATTACTTATGTACATAATATATACTTTTTATATATCAATTAATTGTAACTTATTTTAGTCTTAATTCTTCCATTAATATAAGTTGAACCATAAGTATTATGTAAGTTGCCCTAATCTGAATCACGTGATAAACCCTAGTCATGATCACATGATTAAAAATCTGCGGTAGGCACCACACGTAGCCTAGAATAGGCGTTGGTGTCTGGGTGTATTGACTCCAAACATTTTCAAAATTCGCGAAAATACACTGGAATTTTTTTTGCATGGTTGGTGCGAATTGGGAATAGTGATTCTGAAAATTAATACCATTTTCTATTTCCAAACACTTTTTTGAAAGGAGAGTATCTATAATTTACAGTAAGTGGACACCACTATATGAAATGTATTTGAAAGGAAATGATCAGAATTAAATTAATACTGAACTACAATACCATACCATCTAAGAATGTATCATACTTGAAACCTTACTGAACTTTTGTCAATTTTGAAGTCACTAATTGTTACTATAATGGAAGAATTTGAATCTAAACTCTAATAAATAAACTCACCAATGAAAACACATTGCTTAATCATGTTTCTACAAAAACACAATACTTGTTATTCAATTTTACAAATTGTCTGTCATAATACTTGAATATAAGAAATAAATTTTCAGACAATTAATTTATCAATGCTCGTTTCGTTTCAATTCCACTGAAAATGCATTCATACAAGATCTAACAGTAACTGTATACTAACAATCCCAACAGATGTCTAAATCAAAGAATCATACAGCTCATAACCAAACCAAAAAAGCTCACCGTAACGGTATCAAAAAACCTCAAACCCACAGAAAGAGATCATTCAAGAACGTTGATTCTAAATTCAAGAGAAACCAAAAACATGTTGTTCACGGTAATGCTAGAGTTTTAGCTGCTAAAAATGAAGCTAAATAGATTTAATACCTTTAATTTTTCAATTTTACATATATTATTTTAAAAAAATACAAAAAGAAAAAGAGGAGATGTTAATATCGATTAAGAGTTTAGTTATTGTTGGTGTACAAGTATGATTATGTTGTTGCTAGTTATAGTTATCTTTTAACGGATTTGTTTGGTTTTTATGTTTATAGTTACTTAACTTATCCACAAATATATCATTTTAATGGTTAGGAAATGCTATTGACGTAGAGCTCACGTAACGGGTCTTCACTATTATATTCGGTTTCAATTCTTCAATCTTCGAGTGAAATCATAACAATAATTGACATCGTTTTATCTGGATTATTTGTATTGGCAAGTTGTGACTCGTGAATCGTTATTTTTCTCGCTTCGATTTTGTGTCATTCAGTTGTGAAATTAATATAAAAACAAAACAAATCCCATCATTTTGTGGTTTCTAAACATTTTACCAGTACACATTAATATCAATAGGAATCCATCGTTATCAAACCAGAATGTCTGAAGTTGAAGCCGCTCCAGCTCAAGATTCTTTAATCCCAGTCCAGCTGAATCAAATTGATGAAAGTGAAGTCACTGAGTCCTTTACCGCCAATAATAAACGTTTGTATATCAACAATGTCAATTATCAAGTCACTGAAGATGACTTTCATGAGTTATTGAAAGATTTTGAAGTGTATGAATGATACCGCCCATCCATTTCACTACCATGTCTAAGCATATGATTGGTTACAAGATACTAATTATTGCAGTTTGTCTATCTTAATCCCATCTCAAACTGTTAGAGGTTTTAATGTTATCCATCAAAAATCATTTGGTATCGCTTACATTGACTTTAAGACTGAAGAGGAAGCCCAAAAGGCTAAAGTTGAAATCAATGGTAAATTGTTACATAATCGTCCATTAAGAGTTAAGAACTTTGTTCCTTATCAACCAAAAGTTCAAATTAAATCTGAAAAGCCATCAAGACATCATTCTTTTTTCCATAGAAGATCAAAGAAGGATCAGGCTAATGAAGATACCGATGAATTTGTTGTTGAAGAAGTTGTGGAAACTGAAGAAGTTCCAGCTGAGAATGTGGAAGAAACTAATGAAGCTGTCAATGAAACTCCAGAAGATGAAACTAAACTGAATGAAGAAGATCTGAATGAAGAAGAACCAACCTCAACAGATACTATCTTTATTGGTCATTTGTCACCAAAAATATCTGATGGTGAGTTACGTGAATATTTTGAAGGTTATGGTGCAACAGATGTCTACATCTTTAAGAGTCGTGCTCCAAAAAATAGATCATTTTTTGGTAAACATCGTCATCTTTCTGCTTTAGTCAAATTAACTGAGTTTGAATCATTACCAATTGTTTTTGAAGCCTTATCTGATAAAAAATTGAATGGTAAGAAAGTCGTTTTAAAAGCTGCATTTTTAGGTAAGGTTGAAAAAGTCCAAAGAGCTGCTGAAGTTAGACAAAAATTATTAGATCAACAAGAAGCTGAAGCTAAGGGTGCTGCAAGTGCCGCTTTAACTGCATCCACTGAAGCTGATGAAGAGTCCCCAGTTGTTGGAGAAGAACGTGAAGCCAATGGTGAAGCACAAGAACACGCAGAAGAAGAACATCATGAGGAACATCATAATTAGTTGATCTTTCTTCTTAATTCTTAATTTTTCTTTATACTCCACACTTTCACGTATCGATAATAATCCCATTTTTCTCCAGTTTATATAGCTTTGAATAAATATGAATCCAACGCAAATTGACTTGTAGTCTGTAAAGATTTGGTTTAAATTACTTGACACAAACAAGTTTACCGTGAGAAAATGACAGAGAGCACATTTGCTGAGTAAGAGCTTATGTAAGTGAAGTACAGTTTACAGTTTACAGTTTTTTGAATTTTTTGAAACAGTTTTTTGAATTTTTTGGTGTTGGGATGTGAAGATAAAATTGAAAATTCCTAACAAGAAAAGACAGTCACAAACTTTTTTGCCCAAAGGTTAGTGAGCACTTTCGCGATGCACAAACATTCACTGAAAAAAAACTCTGGGAAAACATCAAAAAAATGAATTTTCAAAACTTCTTATAATCAACTAATAATTAACACCAACAATTATCAAAAATGGGTATGTTCATAACATAGAATGAATGAAACGAGATGATGATTAAAGATAATAAACAATCAAGAATTAAGGCAACCCTATCAATCATTTGGATGTGTGTCAATTTACAATACTCATTGAACGTACTATGAATTTTATGAATATTTTGATTAGATTTCAATTTAATATCGAAGTAAAGAGGAAGTATACTACCAGAATCATGAATATCACTACCAGTATAAATAGTCACCCATCATTTTCAGCAAGCATCCATTTTATCAAATCACTTTGAGATCGTAAAAACCCATGAGTACTAATGTCATACTTATAATCATCATCAAGATTCATCAATATCCATAATGACAATCATATACTAACTATTAAAACAGGTAGAGTTATTCGTAACCAAAGAAAAGGTGCTGGGTCAATCTTCACCGCACATCAAAGATTAAGACAAGGTGCTGCTAAATTAAGACCATTAGATTACTCTGAAAAGAACGGTTACATTCGTGGTATTGTTAAATCTATTGTTCATGATTCAGGTAGAGGTGCTCCCTTAGCTAAAGTTGTTTTCCGTGATCCATACAAATATAAATTACGTGAAGAAATCTTCATTGCTAACGAAGGTGTTTACACTGGTCAATTCATTTACGCTGGTGCCAAAGCTTCTTTAAATGTTGGTAACGTTTTACCATTAGGTGCCGTCCCAGAAGGTACCATCGTCTCAAACGTTGAAGAAAGACCAGGTGACAGAGGTGCTATTGCCAGAGCTTCAGGTAACTACGTTATTGTTATCGGTCACAACCCAGAAGAAAACAAAACCAGAGTTAAATTACCATCAGGTGCTAAAAAAGTTATCTCTTCAGATGCTAGAGGTGTCATCGGTGTTATTGCCGGTGGTGGTAGAGTTGATAAACCATTATTAAAAGCTGGTAGAGCTTTCCACAAATACAGAGTTAAACGTAACTCATGGCCAAAAACTCGTGGTGTTGCTATGAATCCAGTTGATCATCCACACGGGGGTGGTAACCATCAACATATTGGTAAAGCTTCAACCATTTCTAGAGGTGCTGTTCCAGGTCAAAAAGCTGGTTTAATCGCTGCCAGAAGAACCGGTTTATTACGTGGTACTCAAAAAACTTCAGATTAGATTTCTTAATTTTGTATAGGTAATGTAATTGGGGGTTTGAGTATTCATATAATAAAAAATAAAAATATCATTTAATGTGCTTTTAAATTTTGTAGTTCTGTATCTAGGTTATTTTTTCTCTATTAATCTGTGAAGTTATTTCTAATTAATCACAAACAAATATCAAGGTATGATTAGAAAAATTGTACTGAGTGCTACTTACAATCAATACTATGTCAATATCCATTTTTTAATTTATATACAATATTATAGTTCATCGTATTCCAACTCAACGTTTCCATTTAATCTATCTCTTAACCATTGGAATTTACCTGCAACAAACAAAGTTCCTAATAATAATATGGCATGGAAGATAGCTAAAATTAAAAATGGAGCGCCAATCCAGTAATCTGAAGTAAAACCACCAAGTTTTGAAATAATCAAAATACCGATGCCACCAACAAAACCGTAAACACCTGAAATAGAGCCATTATGTTCACGACGTTTATCAGTGACCAAGGACATGGATGAAATAATTGAACCAATTTGAGCAGAACCAAATAAGATACAAAAAACAAACACAAATGGTGATAATGGATTACTTAAAGTTGCAAAACCTAAAGAGCCTGAAATACCTGAGACTGCAGTTAAAATTAATGAGTTCTTTCTTCCAAATCTATCTGCAATATAGCCATAAACTGGTGCAAGGAATAAAGTAACAGTATTTATAATACCTGTCAAAATTGCTGCTCTGATATATGAATCTCTACATTGGAATTTATCACTGGCATCACATAACCCACTCTTTAAGTAGTAGTTATTGACATATAAAGGAACAAAAACTGCACCAATTACAGTAGTTGATCTTGAAACAAATCCCCCTAGATAGGCTAATGCAATCTTTGGATTTTTAGCTTCCCCAAAACCTAGAGCTAATAATTCAAAGTATGATTTTTGTTGATTTTCTAAATGATGTTCTACTTCGTCTTCTTCTAATTCTTCTAATATATCATCATATGGCGATAAATATCTAGTAAGGAATGGAATTGTGAAGTTTTTTGATGAAAATAACCCATATGCTAAGATGAATGATGATATAATAGCAATACCACCAACGACAAGATAAGCATGTTTTAAGGCTGGGGCAGCAGGTTCATTTTGTCCAAATTTTGAAGGTAATGTTAAATAAACTGCGACTGAGAAAACTGCACCACAACCGGATGCCACACCAATAACAGAGGTTAGTTTACCATTTCTAACAATTGGAGATGTGTTATTTTCATCATCATCAAGATCTTCAAAATCATCTTCTAAAACGTCTTGTACTTCGGATGGTAATGCTTCATGATCTGGGGCAGTAGTTTGAATATCACCAAATGTGAATAAAGATTTCAATTCAAATCCAGAAGCTGATAGTTCTGCTAGCATGGCAGTTAGCATACCAGCACCAGCTGTGGCCCCCAGAGCAAAAAATAACCTTAAGAATAATAAATCTGGGTAGACATTTCTAGCTGTAGTATAAACCATAACTGCAACACCTGATAAGAAAATACCAGCAACATTGATGTATTTAGGTCCAATCTTATCAGATAATGCACCTAAGAACGGACTGATTATGATTGAGAGTAATTCATCGGCAAAACCTAAAGTACCAATGTAATTACCAATACCAGTTGTAATACCTAACACATCACTTAAAAAGAATGATTGAGTTGAACTTAGGAACACAGCTAATGAAATAGCAGTGAAACATGAGAACACAAACGATAAGAAATGAACCCTTGTGTATGACACTTCCTTATATGCCATAATTCAAAATTCGAATATATTCAAACACCCAATGCTAAATGGATCAATTAACTAACTGGAAACTTTTCACCTAAACAATAAATTTACACCTTCAACATAAACTAAAGGGATTTTGAGATAGAATCGATAATCCCGAGGTTTGAAAAATATTATATAAGCTGTAAGTAAGCTGTTGATTACATAATCTGTTATGAGCATATGTCAGGTAAATCAAAAAGATTCAAAAAGTAAACAAACACAATCAAAACATAAATTGTAATTTCAAATAAAACATAAGAAAAACTGAGGAAATGCGTGTCGAAGAGTTGATTCTTGATGGTTTCAAGTCTTACGCTACCAGAACCGTTATATCTGGCTGGGATGCACAGTTTAACGCGATAACTGGCTTAAATGGATCTGGTAAATCAAATATTCTAGACGCCATTTGTTTTGTTTTGGGTATTACTTCAATGACTACAGTTAGAGCTTCAAACTTGCAAGATTTGATTTATAAAAGAGGTCAAGCAGGTGTCACCAAGGCAAGTGTTACTATTGTATTTGATAACTCAGATACTCCCAAATCACCAATTGGGTTTGAATCACTTCCAAAAATTTCAGTTACTAGACAAATCGTGTTAGGTGGTACAAGTAAATACTTAATCAATGGGCATAGAGCTCAACAACAAGCTGTTCTACAACTATTCCAGTCTGTTCAACTAAATATCAACAACCCAAATTTCTTGATTATGCAAGGTAAAATCACTAAAGTTCTAAATATGAAACCTGCTGAAATTCTATCATTGATTGAAGAAGCTGCTGGTACAAAGATGTTTGAAGATAGAAAAGATAAAGCCGAAAAGACAATGGCTAAGAAGGAAACCAAAATTCATGAAATTAAATCCTTATTAGCAGAAGAAATTGAACCTAAATTAGAAAAATTAAGAAATGAAAAAAGAATGTTTATTGAATTTCAACAAACTCAATCTGATTTAGAAAAGTTATCTAGAATTGTTAATGCTTATGAATATACTCAATATTCCCAGAAGTTCCACTCTTTAAGAGATGATTATGATAGTAAAAAATCTTATTTAGATAATTCAGCTTCAGTTATCGAAAGATTGAATGGAGAAATTGCTAACTTGGTTGAAGACTTAGAGAAATACAAACAACAAAAAGAATCACAAGCTAAGAAGGGTAATAAGCTGAAAGAATTAGAATCTAAACAAAACGAAGTTTCAAAATCAATCACTAGATTAACCACAACAAAAGATCTTACCTTGGAGAATTTAAATGATGAAGTTAAAAGAAATGAAAAACTTTTGAATCAGATTTCTGACCTTGAAAATGATATCACTCAGAAACAAACTCAGTTTCAACAATTAGAAGATAATTATAAAACAGCGAAGTCAACTTTGGAAGAGTTTAAGACAACCTATCTCAAAAAAGAAGAGTTATTATCAACTTTAACAACAGGTGTGTCTTCTAAAGGTCATTCAGGTGGTTATAATGCTCAACTACAAGAAGAAAAATCAAAATTAAATGAAGCTAATGTTAGAATTGAACAATACAAATTAAGAGCTAAGCATCTTTTATCTGAAAATCAAACCAATGAACCAAAACTGGTCAGAGCAAAACATGAACATGATGCTTTTATTCAAGAATTAGAATGTTTAAAACAGAAGAAAGAAGGATTATCTCAGCAGTTATCCAATTTAGGGTTTAATCCTGAATCTGAAAGAGACTTGAAAAGAAGAGAAGATGAATTAAATAGAGAAATTCATAAAGTCACCAATGATGTTAATTTCTTGAGAAGAAAAGTTGCCAATCTTGATTTCACTTATACTAAGCCAAGTTCTAATTTTAATGACAGTTCAGTTAAAGGTATTGTTGCTCAGTTATTCTCATTATCTGATGAGAATATGAAATCAGCTACTGCTTTAGAAGTGGCAGCTGGTGGTAGATTATATAACGTTGTTGTTGATACGGAAGTTACAGGTGCTCAGCTCTTAGAAAGAGGTCAACTAAGAAGACGTGTTACAATTATTCCTTTAAATAAAATTTCAGCCTATACACTATCTCAACAATCAGTTCATATGGCTAAAGAATTATGCCCTGGTAAAGTTGAATTGGCTTTGAATTTAATTGGATATGAACAGGACGTTACCAAAGCGATGGAATTCATCTTTGGCTCAAGATTAGTTTGTGAAGATGCTGATACTGCTAAGAAAGTTACCTTTCATCCTCAAATTAGAGCCAGAAGTGTTACTTTGGAAGGTGATGTTTATGATCCTGAAGGTACTCTATCTGGTGGTAGCAGAAAATCTTCAGGTTCCGTTTTGGTTAATATTCAACAATACAATAGTTCTAATGATCATTTAAAGAGATTATATGAAGAGTTGAGATCCGTACAGAATCAGTTAAGCCAACTATCAGAATTATCGCACCATACAAAATCAATTCAAAATGAACTAAACTTGACCAATCATCAAATTCAACTATCTGAAAAAAATCTGAAAACAAATAATGCATCTCAATTATTAAATAAATATGAGTCTAACCAACAAGAAATTCAACAATTGGAACAAAATATTTTACAACAAAAAGAGCTAACCACGAAATTTTCGCAAGAGATTCAAAAAATTGAAAATGATATCAAAGAATTTTCAAGTAATAAAGGGTTAAAGCTTCAAGAACTTGAAAAAGAAATCTCCTTATTGAGTAAAGAGATCAATAAACTTGAAATTCAATTAGAAAAATCTTCAGATGTTTATCAATCTTCTCAAATTGAAATTGAACAATTAATTGCAGAATTACAATCTTCAAAGGAATCCATTCAAGAAATTGAGATTACAATCAAAGAACTACAACACAAATCTGAAAATATTACTAGACATTTGAATGAAGAAAATATAATCTTGGAAACTGTTACAAATGAACTTGATGTTGAGAAAGAACATCAAATGGGTCTTAATGAAGAAATTTCTGAATTAAACGCTGTTTTGAAAGGTAAACATAAAGAAGTTAATGATATAAAATTGAAAGCTCAAAAGATTTCACATGAATTTGAAACTCTAGAAAGTCAAACAAAAGGTTTAAAACGTCATTTAGAAAAGTTAGTTGAAGAAAATAGCTGGTTAACTGATGAAAATGTTGTTATCAGTATTATTCAACAAAATCCAAATGTTGATTTAAATGAATGTCATGGAAGAATCACAAGATTAAACGAAAGTTTCCAAGGTATGAAACGTAAAGTTAACCCAAATATTATGAGTATGATTGATAACGTTGAAAAGAAAGAAACAAGTTTAAAGACTATGATTAAAACAATTGAAAAGGATAAAAGTAAGATTGAAGAAACTATTGTTACATTAAATGAATATAAAAGAGAAACATTAATTAAAACATGGGAAAAAGTTTCAACAGATTTTGGGCAAATTTTTGGAGATTTATTACCATCATCATTTTCCAAATTAGAACCCCCGCAAGGTCAAGATATAACAGAAGGTTTGGAAGTTAAAGTGAGATTAGGCAAAGTTTGGAAAGATAGTTTAGTCGAATTATCAGGTGGTCAAAGATCTTTAATTGCATTATCACTAATCTTAGCTTTATTACAATTTAAACCTGCTCCAATGTATATTTTGGATGAAGTTGATGCCGCTCTAGACTTAAGTCATACACAAAATATTGGCCATTTAATTAAAACAAGATTTAAAGGATCTCAGTTCATTATTGTTTCATTGAAAGAAGGGATGTTTACAAATGCTAATAGAATTTTTAGAACAAGATTTCAAGATGGTACTTCTGTTGTTAGTGTTATGTAATTATGAGTAAATAGATGATTTGTGTTTTTTTTTTTTTTTTTGAATCTGAACTACGGTGTAACCAGCTAAATTGTTTCTATAATTAGATTTAAGTAGTTGTTTGATGATGATGATTAGCTATATTACAATGATGATATTTCTTACTTTCTACCTCTTCTACTTTTACCCCTTTTCTTACCAAATTCCTTTACTGGACCATTAACTTTATCAATTTCCTTCTTGCTAATAAATAAACCATTTCTAGTTGTTCTACCAACACTATTAATTTTCAAACCACGATCTCTAAAAGCAGCATTTGCACGTTTTGCCTTAATACCAGTCCCTATCTTTTTCATTATTGGCAAACCACCTTCAATTTTTCTAAATTCACCTTTTTTAACCTTTGATAAAACGGTACCTGCATCTCTTGCTTCATTTTCAAATTCTTGAACACGATTTTGATATTTATTGATCATTTTTTTTCTGATTAACATTGGAGTTTTTTCTAGTTTATTAATTATTGCTCCTTTACCATTAATTGAACTTGCATCTAATAATCTTGAATTTAAAGTATATCTTCTCGCTTTACCAATGGCAGTGTCACCACTTTCCATAGTTTGTAAAGTAATGTTTGCTCCTGATTCCTGTTCGTTGAAATGTGATAAAATATGTGATTCTTTTAGAAATCTATTTAATTCTAAATCATTTTGAATGTTTTCTTCAGAATCTTTTAGTTTTGTACCTCTTCTAGTCTTGATTTCAATCGGTTGTGGTTTTTTATATGCCTTACCTGACTTCAGTAGTTTTAATTCAGATTTAGAAATGGGAGTATAACTATCAGCGGTTGTATCTGTGAATTTTATAACTTTTGCCTCTTTTTGTTCCTGTTCTTCTTCGCTAAATCCTTCAAATTCATCTTCACTTGATTCAGCATCGCTTTCCCTTCCATATATTAGCCCATCATCATCTGAATCAAGGTCATCAGTGATACTTGAATTATTATCATCATCATCTTCTTCTTCATCACTGATTTGATTAAGAGTTTTAGTCTTGTCTTCATATCCCAGACTTTCTAATGATCCGAACTGTGACTCAAACGCAAGACGTTGCTGTTCCATCATGAGTCTGTATTCATCCTCGTCTTGTGCCATTCTGTATATTTCACACAATAAAATTTAAATCAAACAAAATAAACGTCTAAAGTTTTGACACTAAAAAAATTTTAACAATATTTATCATTTAATTACATCTAACATCTCATCGCTTACGTAAACATCAAAACAAAAAACAATACGGCCAACTCATATTCTCCATATTATTCAAACAATCAATTTAATCTCTAAAGATGACTCGATTCAGAGGCTGTATTGACATACATTCCGGATCAGTGAAGCAAATTGTCGGTGGAACACTCTCAGGAGATGACACAACCACGATTGACTCGAATCTATCCACAAATTTCATTTCTAATAAACCATCATCTTATTACTCTTCATTATATAAAGACAATTCCGTCTTTGGAACTCATGTGATCAAACTTGGGTCAAATCCAGAGAATGATTCAGTTGCAAAATTGGCACTACAGACATGGCCTGGAAATTTACAAATCGGTGGTGGGATTAATATCGATAATTGTGAAGAATGGTTACAAAATGGGGCATCTCATGTGATTATCACATCCTGGTTATTTCCAAAAGGTGAATTCTCAATGAATAATTTACAACAGTTGTGTGACTTGATTGGAAAAGATAAGATTGTTATCGATTTGAGTTGTAGAAGAGTTCAGAATGAAGAAAATGATGAAATTAAATGGTTGGTGGCTATCAATAAATGGCAAACTATAACTAAATTTGAATTAAATAGACAGAATTTCCAGAAATTAAGTCAATATTGTGATGAGTTCTTAGTTCATGCAGCTGATGTCGAAGGTTTATGTCAAGGGATTGATGAAGAATTAGTTTCAAAATTAAGTCAATGGTGTGATATACCAATTACTTATGCTGGTGGTGCTAAAAGTGTTGAAGATTTACAAAGAGTTAAAGATTTAAGTAATGGGAAAGTGGATTTAACATATGGTAGTGCTTTAGACATCTTTGGTGGTAAGTTAGTTAAATTCCAAGATTGTGTTAATTGGAATCAGAATAATTAGAGAATAATACAAATAGTTTATAAAATACACTGTAGATTTTTTTATTATTCATGTTCTTTTTTTAGTAGCCATATCCAACGTTACCATTATTATTGTTGTATTGACTAGCATTACCATATTGTGTACCACCATAGTTAGTTGCATAACCAGTATTACCTCCATAAGCAGTATTATTACCTTGTTGATTGGTTGAATGCTTATCAATTTCTAAAACAATATTCCCTATTTTCTTTTGTAATTCTGTGATACCTCTAATGAAAACTTCATCTGGTGGTAATACACCTGTTGTTTCCACATTTATATAAAATTTATTTGGTTTGGCATTATAATCAAATACATCATCTTTATTTGGAGGATCTTCAAATTCAGCATTTTTAGAACGAGGCCATTCTTCTTCAGCGTCTTCTTCATACCAATAATCAGTATGTTTTAATTTATTCCATGGATCATATTCAAATCCAATTGCAGCAACAGGGCTCCATTTAGCATGTTCTTTAGAAATCCCCTTTTTAGCAATACATCTAACTCTAAGATGTTGATCTTTTCTTAATTTACAAATCAAAACACCATTGTTTTCACGGTCTAATATCACTGGTCTACCGATTCTCCAAATTTGTTGTTGTTGTTGTGAAACTATTGAAAAATCTTTGGAATAAACGTTTAAAATACCTTCTGAATCTCCTCTTACATCCAACATCATCTCAACGGAACATTTATCACAGTATTCGTCACATGTACATTCCCTCGAGTATAATAGCTGTTCAACATCGTGTGATTCTAATGGGATTAGCCCTAATCTATGTGCAATGAATTCATCTGCTAAAACAGAGGTATTTATTTCAATTTCAACAGAATCTATGGCTAGCGTAGGTATTTCCGCGATGATTGTTCTTCTGATTGAGTTAGCGAGTGCCAGATCAACGTCTGAGAGGACCAAATCAACGTTGTCGCTCTCTATGGAACGGATTGTTAAGCCTGGTGCCATTCTTTGTTAGTCGTTTCTTCAGTGATGAGAAGTGAGGTTTTGTTTTTGTTTTTTCTTCAACGATTTGAGAATTACCCGGATTTAAAGCATGAAAATGGTGGGAAAAGACTCAAGAGCACACAAAGCATTACTAAAAACCACCACTTTCACCCTGATTAGTCGCATATAAACAATGTCATTTCCCATCCCTGACCTTCGCTTCGAGTCCACCTTCAGAAGACAACTGTCTGCCAATTCAAACGGAAAAGAACCGACTCTTAAGAACTGGATCAGAGTGATTTTGAAAGAAGTCCTAATATCGCCTTTAATTCAAGGATTTCTATACACTGGATCATTCTTGATGTTCAAACCATGGATCAATCAGATGAAAATCAGTGGGTACAATGCCAGTGTGTGGCTCACATCACAGTTTAAAACAGCAGTGAGATATGCTTGATAATTTAATGAGATTTATGATGAATTTACGTCTTTTTATTAACAATGATTACTATACTTGTACATATTTATGCCCATGACGGAGTATCATTGTTGTTTTTGTAGTTGTTATAACCACCTCTTCCTCTTCCACGGCCCCTGCCTCTGTAGTTGCCTCTTCTGTTGTCATTGAAATTAGGATTGTTGTTATCATAATTACCATTATTGTTATAAGTGGTGAATTTTCTAGCATTACTATTAGACTCAGATTTAGTTGAAGTTGAAATGTTATCAAAGAACGATTTCTGTTTGTTATAAGCTGGTTCTTCTTCCTTTGTTGATTCCTCACCTTCTTCACCTTCAGTTGTTGATTGTTGTTGTAATTGATGTTGTTCTGCTCTTAATTCTTCAAATTTCGCATTATTTGATTCGAAGTCAAATTCTTGACTGAGATCAGGGGTCTCGAATTTATTTATGTTTGGTCTTTGATTTCTATTTCTTTGTTGTCTTGGACGTTCTTCATAATCTCTATTATTATTGTAGTTCTCCCGTTTAACCTGTTTTGGTTCTTCTTGAGCTTGTGTCTGTTCAGTCTTTGGTTGCTCTTCAGCTTGTTGCTGTTCTTCCTCTTCATCCTCCAACACACTCAAATCAACAACATCACTACCTCTGAACACAACAACGGGATAGACATCACCACTGGCTGGGACTTCAACACTGGCCCTACCTTCTGTCCCGAATTGCTTAACGTTACACAAAGTGACAGTGGCTTCCTCACCATCAACGTCTCTTAGAGTCCCCACGTATCTGATTCCCTTGGCTGAGATCAATGAGATTTTCTTTCCAACGTATTGTGACATTTTTGATTAATTTATCTTCTTCTTATTGAATGTTGAAAGATTTTTTGATTTTTATTTAAATTAATCGATATCAACAAGTACTATAAAGAGAACAGCAATGACCTCATTAGTCCCATTCCAGGCAACAGACCTCTTTGAACTCAACGCAATCAACTTGGATCCGCTCACAGAGAACTACAATGCCGGATTCTACCTCGAATATCTCACAAGCTGGCCATCTTTATGTTTCTTATCACAGGAGCTAGACGATTCATTCAGTGGTTACATCTTAGGTAAAACTGAAGGGAAATTAAAAGAATGGCATACTCATATCACTGCAGTCACAATAAATCCTCATTATAGAAGAATAGGCCTTGCTTCTTATCTGTGTTCTAACTTGGAATACATCACTGATAATAAACCTCATGATGTTGAATTCATCGATTTATTCGTCAAGGTGACCAATGAACTAGCATTACAATTGTACGAGAAATTGGGATATTCAGTGTATAGAAGAGTCATTGGATATTATGGTGGTGAAGATGATGAATATCCAACGTATGCAACTAAAAATGACGATAATAAAGATGCTTATGATATGAGAAAGGCAATGGTGAGGAATAATGGCGAGGGTGTTAGAGATGACGGGAAGAAGCATCGTTGTTTGCCACATGAAGTTAGGTTTTAGTGTATGTGTATATAATATATAAATAATGTAACATGATCAATAATAATTATTTGATGTTGACTCCTTTACCAATTCTTTGTCTTTGTAATTTCAATAATAAGGAGATTGATTTGAACAGTAGGTTCAGTTGATCTCTAAACATGAACACAAAACCTTGCACAAGGACCCCTTTTGATAATTGTGGTAAAATACCCTTCCATAATGAACCGACACCTTCATGAGTAACTAAATAATATAAAACATTTTGGAAAGATTTCAAATTCTCAGTCTTTGAATCAGATCCACCTTTGACACCTTCATTCTTTTGTAAGATTGCCTTAGAAATAATCAAAGGCTGCGTGATTAAGGTTGCTAACATCTTTGATAAAACACCCAATAGGAATGATTCATGAGGATTTAATTTCGATCTTCCATTGAATAAAACTTGTTTTAATTTCTCAAATGTAGCATATGTGATTGATGGATTTATAGTCAACACTAAACTAACTTTTAAGCCTCTCCAAAATCCAGTAATTCCATCAGTTTTATAAATATTATCTCCTGTTTTCCAAACAGTTGGGTTTTTATCAGGATTAGTTTGTTGTCTTGTTGAAATCACGGAGATTGGGGATGTGAATAATTGACCTAATGATGCCGCAATTATCCCTATTAATAACTCTTCAGGTGTGGAGTTCACAATAGATTTGAGGTTTAATTTCTTCAATTTAATAAATCTCCATAATTTACGAACAAATGAATACCAATAAAAATAACTAAATGATTGGACTGCAGTTGATAACAATGAGGAACCTAAACCTTGATAAAGGCCGATTACACCTTGCTTCTTGACAATTTTACGCAAACAATCCAATGCATTGGCATATCGTTCATCCTCATTGTCATCTTTATTCTGCTCTTTTAATTGGGTTTGAATGACAGTTTTGATGAGATCTAAGGGGTAAACGATTGTATTTGCGATTATTGAGGCAGAAGCACCATAAATTGCTGATTCTAAGTTGGACATGGTGACTCCTGTGATGATAATAATGATAATAAATGAATCAATACAAAAATTAAAGGAATTACAGAGTTTTATATGAATTTTACTTTATGAATTATTGAGGAGATTTTTTTTTTTGTTTCCTCCACAAATTTTCAAACAGCCGAAAAATGTCTTAAAATGCCGAAAAGTCACGTGGAGATAACGATGATGATAGAGTAGGCAGTGGAATAGTCACTAGAGTCGGATAGAGTGGTGATGGTGGTACTGATGTTAGTTTATACCACAGTTCAACGCCAAATAACGATATTTTTATCAATGCCCGAGCTTATTAAAACTTCTTTACCATCACTAATTTTATGATTAGCAAAGCACTTGATTCTGCCGTTATGAGATATATTTCTCGTATTTTCATCATTACTATATTCTAATTTAACTGATCCTTCACCAAATTCATCAATGAATCCAATTAATTGGAATACTTTCCCATTTTGAAATTTTAAACCACGAATAATACCATCATCTCCAGGAATCCAACATCCACTAACTTTACCACTTTGTGAATTCCATTGTAATGAAGGTTGACTATATTTATCCTGTGGGGATAAAGTGTTAAAATTACCAATCAGTTGTTCATTTAATTGAATGTACTCGAAATCTTTTGTTAATGAATTGATGCACAAATCTTTGAAAATTGGCGATTTTATAATTAATACCCTTAAATAAGGAACATGAGAAGTTGTAACACCAATTAGTATTCGATCATTGTTTGAACTCTTAATGTTTGAGTCAGAGATTGAAATTGATAATGAATCGAATTCATTTGATGAAAATTGGGAATTATTCAGTGAAATTCTATAAATTTCAATCATTTTATCATCTTCATTACAAGTGGAATAAATCATTAACTTTGATGAATTCATTCTTGTCAATAATATTATTGGATGTTTGTTTTCGTATAAAGCTAGTTCAATTGAGTTTGGAAGACTTAATAATTTGATTGAATCTTGAAGTATGAATTGATAAGTATCATTAATTTTGATTAACCTAGTATAATTTAAACTCAAATCATAACCAATTGAATAAATCAACCATTCATCTTTCTCAATAACATTTTTGAATTTAAAATCAACCACAAGTCTTTTATGTAATTGGATCTCACAAATTTTAAATAATTGATTTTGTTTAAATTCAAATAATTTTAAATTCCCATTCATATTACAATTGAATAATAAATTTGTTCCAGCTAAACAGTAATTGAACTTACTTAAAACTCCATCAGTACTAATGTCCTTAAATTTAACAATCTCTTCATTCGTGTGAAGGTCCATCAAGATCAATTCCTTGTTTGATAAAGTAATGAATAAAACTTCTTTAATCAAACCATCATTATTAAATTTACCAGTTGATAAATGAATAACCAATGATTTATTATCTTTCACCAAATGAGTCCAATTTTGAGGAATCGTTGATGTTTCTTCCCAGTGATCATATGAATCTTGATGCTCTATAAGTTCATTGATACTTGCTTCATTGGTGTCTTTATCTGTGTACTTATCAATGTATTGTAATCTGTCTTTAATTATATCATCTAATGTTGAGTTATTCAATGGGACATTACTCGTGTTTCTTTCTTGTTTGAATGTAGAGAGCGTGTCTATGAAGTTATTTCTCGAAAGGTACTCTTCTATTAGTGATTGGATGTAGCCGTGTTCCATATTAAGCGTATGTATTGTAATCACTAACAATCACCAGCATGTAGAAAACAAAACAAAAACACACAAGTTCAATAATATTGAGCCCTAAGAGACGGCACGTGATATTGAACTTCAAGCCCTAGTAAGGTAGGTGTTTGGGTGTATGGTCCACGCACACTTTCGCCTCAGATGACATAATCCATCATACAAATCTTACGTAATAAAAAAGCAGTCTCGGGAAACGTTCAAACATTCAAAAAAAACTCTTTTCAATATTTTTCAATTTACTTTCTTTTAACGGTTTAATAATATCAAGGTAATATCAGTACAATATGGGTAAAGGTAAACCAAGAGGGTTAAACTCCGCTAGAAAATTACGTGTCCATCGTCGTAACAAGTAAGTTCCAAAATTCACATTTACTTGGATTGGTTGTTGTGACTTGTTGGATTGGGATAAGGAGATTATATCATTCAAAACTATCGTATATTGAAAGAAAAGTTACAGTTAGATTTATGGAAGGGATACAGAAACATGAGAGTAATATCAATGAGATAATCATCAAAAAGTGTTCATATAAACCGTGAACCATCCCATAATTGAACTAAACTAATAAAAAACATCAATAAAAATTTTAGATCCAATATAATAGTATTAAACAAATCATATAAATAATTGAACAATCCAACAATCTCCAAGTAATTCATGCACACTTCACAAATGAACAAATTACTAACTATATTCCACAGTCGTTGGTCAGAACAAGTTTACAAAAAGAGATTACTAGGAACTGCCTTCAAATCTTCCCCATTTGGTGGTTCATCCCATGCTAAAGGTATCGTTTTAGAAAAAATCGGTATTGAATCCAAACAACCAAACTCTGCTATCAGAAAATGTGTCAGAGTTCAATTAATCAAAAACGGTAAAAGAGTCACTGCTTTCGTTCCAAATGATGGTTGTTTAAACTACGTTGATGAAAATGATGAAGTCTTATTAGCTGGTTTCGGTAGAAAAGGTAAGGCTAAGGGTGATATTCCAGGTGTTAGATTCAAAGTTGTCAAAGTTTCTGGTGTTTCATTATTAGCTTTATGGAAAGAAAAGAAAGAAAAACCAAGATCATAGATTTATTATTCTTCATTTGAAGATATTTCATCATATGTGTTTTTCATTGTATATTTGTATGCACAGTTAAGGTAATTATAAATCTGTTGTAGATGTTAGTATGATATAGTGTATCAAGAATGAAATAAAGGGATACTTGAGTGTCACACTATCTCTACATAATAATCATATTTACTAAGAATTCAATTTAAAATATCTTTTAATTAATATACACATTAAAATCCCTTACTTCTACCTTCAATACTAACACCACCTTTTTTAGCAGCGGTTCTTCTATTAGTTAATTTTGAATTAATTCTCTTGAATTGGTCATCTCTATTCAAGGAAGTACCAACACCTGCATTGATTAAAGAAGATTGAGATTTATCAATTCTTGATTTAGGTGCGAACTTATAATCTGTAACCGTTTGCACAGGTGCAGCAGCTCTGTTTCTTCTTGCTGCTTGTTGTTCATAAATTGACTTCTCGACTTTTGGATTAGTTGATGATTTATTGGAAGATGATGAAGATTTTTGCTTTCTTGAGGTTGCGAATCTTAAAGCATCAAAATCAACAGAATGAATTTGTTTATCTCTATAATTATCAGATGCACCAATGATTGGTCTTGTCCAATCTGAAATCAATTTATCTGCAATTCTTTTGATTTTTAATTCAACTCTTTTAGATTTTTGATAAAATAATAAAATTTTACCAATTCCTGATTCTCTTAGATGATTAGTATTGATTGGCAATTTTAATAAAGCATTGAATAAAACTTTTTGAATTTCATATGATGGTAATGATGCATCAGGTAATGGTTCTAACCATTGTCTGATTTCTGCTAATAAATTATTATCTAAGATAACTTCAGCTAAATTAACTTTAGATAAAGTTTCTTCAACTTTGGGCAATAATTGGATCTTATTTATTGCAATTTCATTACTGTTTGTGTTTTCATTTTCATCTTTTTGTTGAATTAATTCAGAATCTTTTTTTGCAGCTAAATCCATTTGTTGTTTTAATATTTGAATTAGTTCATCTTCATCATTAGTTAAATCATGTTCATCTTTTCTCTTTTTAGTCTTTGGTTTCTTCAAGGCACGTTCCATTCTTGCTTCTAAATCCTGACGTCTTTTATTAGTTTCATCTGAGTTACCAAGATTGTTATAATTATAACTATCTTCAACTTCAGTAGATTGTTCCCTTTCTTTAGAGAATCTATGTGTTTCATTATCAGGGTCCAAGTTGACGGAACGTTTACTTGTTTTGATTTTATTCAAGTCTTGATCGTCTAGGATCCCGTTATTTGCTGTATCTTCATTATTACTATTATAATCATTGTCATTATTATTATCATCATCATCGTTATTATTATCTTCAATTGCATCGTTATTAATATCTTCAATTGCATCATTTTCAGCGCTTTCAACGTCGTTTTTTTCGGTGTCTGAGATGTGTTCAATCATTGATTCGAATTCATCGTTGAAATCTTGATTAAATTCTTCAGCCATGGTGTATAATGATGATTAACTGTGTGAATTGATGGTTTAAAATCAAAACAATTTTTGAATTTGGACGAAAATAAAAATTTAATAAATCGAGTTCCGGGAACTTACCAAACCGGAACTTCAAAGATGATTTTAATTAGAGAAAAAAATCTTCGACATTGAATTTCAATACATTAAAAATCCATTTCAAAACTCTTCAAAACAGTTTGAAAACTCTTTAATTCACTCCAATTCGATAGCAAATATGTACGGTGGTCAACCTTTATCCGAAAGTGAAAAAAAAGCTCACCAAGAAATCACAAACAGAACTTTAAAGGCTTCTTTATACATTGCTGGTGCTTTATGGGTCACTCCAATTGTTTACCATTTTATTGAAAAACAATTCAAATAGATTTAATGATAATGATATGATACGAGGGAGAACGAAAGGTGCTGTAAATAATGTTCTGGGTGATGTGTAAATATATAATTATTGATTTATATATGGTTTTTATTTTAATAAATCACGTATCCATGGATCAATTCTAAAAATGTTGAATTTTTGTAAATCATGATGATTATATTTGAAATCATCATGATAATCAATAAAGGATAATATGGATTCATTTATTTCATACTCAAACATCTCACTTTTCCATAATTTTAATAATTTATCAAATTTGAAATTGTTGAATTCTAAAAGATATATACTCTTTCTCTTATATTCTCTTTGCAGTAAGGTATTTAATTCTTTAGGTGAATATAATATGGATCCTTCATATGGGATAGGAATTAATGGTGTCAATTCATCCAACTTATAAAAATGATAATCTTTACATGATATTAATGAACTTAATGATTCATTTAATGTATTATTTAAATTCAAATTCAAATTTTCTAATTCAGTTTGAATCACTTCATAAAATGGTTCATAAATCTTATTAACTTCTAATAATTTATCATCGTGCAATTGTAATTCATCTAATTCATTCAATGTTTTAAGATGGGGATTTTGAATCAATACCGTTATATCAATATATAATCCACTTTCTAAATCAATAAATCTTGCATCTATTTTATTCTCTGGATTATATTCATCCCTTTTCCAAAACCATGGATTTATATCAATCAGATATTTACTTGGATTATATTCATCAGTATAATCAATGATCACAGTTTCATTAAATTCTAAAAATTTATAAAAACTACTCAGTGACATTTGAACATCTAAATCATCATCCCATGGCAACATTAATCCATTGAAATAATAACCCAATAAAGAGCCATGAGCGATCCATGTTTGTAAATTATTCAGATTTGTGAAATTGGACCATGATTTCACAATTCTATGAAGGATTGAAATTCTATCAATTGGTTTTAATTTAGTATTGTAAAATCGTAGGTCATAATGTGATAATCCTGAAAGTTCAAGAGTTTTATTATGAAGTAATGAACCTTCCTTGAAGTGTTTCAATTCAGGGACTCTGCCTAAATAGACATCAATCAAATGATTTCTTTGGATTGGATTTGTAAGATTTTGTAAATTTGTGAGCAATAAATCAATACTGAAATCATTCATTGTTAATTCAATTGGGTTATAAATGATTTCTTCTCCTTCTTCATCTTTGAAGTGATTCTTAATTATTCCACTTATTGAATTGGACTGTTGGATCAGATCCAATGGTGCTTCTTCATCTATTTCATATTCATATTGCCTATTATCTTTAATGAGTATTAATTGATTAATCCTACTGAATTGTAACACCTCTTTTCCTTCTTCTGTCTTATTTGCTATGTTAATCAGTTGTTCCCACTGTAGCGGCACTTTAGCATTCCCATTGTGTGCCTCGAGGTACTTCAGGATGGATATGCTGGATCTTCTGGGATCATATAACACATTCAGATTGTCTAATTTCTTTAATGATTCAATGGGTAGTTCACTATATTGAACTGTTTTAATTTCAGTAATTATATGTGTTTTGTGGTTGTTGCTGAAGTATGAGTAGAGTAATATTGCTGAGATCAAAACCAATAAGCTCCATGACCTCTGTTTGATCATAATGACACAAAACTAATATTTTGTTCTTGTTATCTGATCAATGGAAAATTTCGGTACAACTAATTTCTTCGTATAAACCAAAATACATTAATAGTACTCATTAAAACCACACATCAACACCTCATGACATCCATAGTGAAATGTTTAACAGTCCACCTGAAATTCCCAACACGTATAAAATCACTCGAGGAACTACGGTACATCTACCATAGATTTGACGAATTATCACCAAGAATTGGAAAATTAATACATTGGAATGACTATCTTTCTAAAAGTGGCTATTTACATCATTCTGGGAGATCAATGGGGATATATCAGTTGAATTCAGTTACTGATCCACATGTGAAGGAATTAGAAGTTAGGAAGTTCAAAGACGAATTGACAAAGATTGTTGGATTGCCTAACATTAAAACATTTAATGAAATGAAAACTAATGATGAGTTAGAGATAAGTCCTAAATTTATTAAAAAATTGAATGAATTTAATGATATTGAAGTGTCACATCCTACTTTAAATGATCCTTTTTTCAAAACTGTCGAGATGGGGAAAAGTCATTTAGTTAGATTGGATATTAGAGATTGTATACCTATGATTGTTGAAGTTCAAGATTTGACTTGAATTTTAAGTCTATATACTATGTTATATATATATATCTATTTATTTAGTAATCTTTTCAAAGTTTCATCATCTTCTTTCAATAATTCATCTAAGTATTTAATCCCATTTTGTTGTTGTTGTAAAATTTTAGAAATTTTTAAAATTTGATGATTTTTAATTTCATTTAATTCTTCTTTATTATCATTATTTGTATTAATTAAATTCAAATTATTACTCAATTCATCGTTTAAACTTTTAGCCTTCTCTTTTAACACTGATAATCTTGCCCATAATTCATTACTTTTACCTAATCCTGAAGGATCTTTTGAATTTTTTAGTAAAATTGTTAAAGATTGAATTAATTTTTCTTCATTTGGTGATAATTGATAACCTTTTGATTTTAGAATTGCTAAAATTGAAACCAATTTCAATATTCTTTTAGAAATTATTTCATTTTTAGATTTAATTGATATAATTCTTGATGATGTATCTAAACTATGTTTATCTTGTAAATTTTTATATTTTTCATTAATTTGTTGTAATAAAACTCTTGATTGTGCAACATGATTGACTTGAGTCTGAGATCTTTTTAATAAATCTTGGAAACCGACAGCCTTAACAGGAACACAGTCATTAGATGGTTTTAATTCAAATGCTTTATCCCAATCTTCATTTTCATTTTGTGGTTTTGTATATAGTGCAGCAGATTGATTTGATGGAATTTTATTATAAAAATATGTCTTTAATGTAGTTTGTTGTGAAGTTGGATCCCATGAATTTTTAATTTTATTGAATTGCTCTTGAATGTTTATTGAATAATCATTGTTGATTGAATTGTTTATATTTGATTGATTTTGAGATGAGTTTGAAGTATTGAATAAAGATAAAGGTTGAGATTGTTGTTGAGGTTGAGGTTGAGAGGACCATGAGAATGCAGGAGTGGAACTTTGCGGTATTGATTGAGGTTGTTGAGCTGGTTGCGTAACTTGTTGTTGTTGTTGTTGTTGTTGTTGTTGATTTCCAAATAAAGAAGTAGTGTTTGTATTTGTTGTATTAGAACCGAATAAATTGGAAGTTGGGGCTGTAGTGGTGGCTGTGGTGGAAGTACCTAAACTCAGTGGTTTAGGAGCACCAAATAGATTAGAAGAAGAGTTTGTCCCAAACATTTAGTGATCTTTTTCCTACTTGATTGGTTTTTGTTTATAAAATCCAAATTAAAACTTCTAAAATGAAAATAAAATCAATACATCCGGACACCTCTGAATTACATAATGATTATGTAAGCTAATGGTTGTACCTGGTTACCCTACTTAGCTGAATAAATAAAACCGTCATAAAACCACGAGAGTTTGTTTGAGTGCGATCAAGTTTGAACTTTGAATAGAAACAGTAAGCTTATAATTTGTTGTTCTTTCTCGCATTTTTCATGAGTGCTATCCAAAGTAAGTTTAGAATTCCCGCTATGCTATTTGCTCGTCATTTTATGGTATCTTAACATATCTTTAATGACTGTTGTTTTATATCTTTAATGACTGTTGTTTATTTGTTACGAGTATCGTAATTACTATCAATAGAACTACACATATTTCCTTAGTCATTCCGATCCTGCATTCATTTCAGGTCTCGTGGCATCATTGGAAACATAACACATACTCTAATTGATCAGATCTGTAGCTAATCTAATGTGATCTCTTTACTCCCTAACTATTACCCGAACATCTCTATAAATTCCATTATGAAGTTTCTTACCTCTAAAGTCTACAATAGTTTAGACACCACCACTAAATACGTATGGAAACAATTGAGAAAGTCGGCCAATTTCTATC
This sequence comes from Phaffomyces opuntiae, assembly GCA_003707165.2. NCBI lineage: Eukaryota > Fungi > Ascomycota > Saccharomycetes > Phaffomycetales > Phaffomycetaceae > Phaffomyces > Phaffomyces opuntiae. The sequence continues at coordinate 50,979 of PPNH02000020.1, forward strand.
TCATTGGTTATTCGTAATTTCACAAAAATGTTACTGGTACTCTCGAGTATGACACATAACTTAAATGTGGTGTGCTGATAATAGCAGGATTGTTTGATCTTATTGGTCATTAAAATACATTATTCAAGTTAAGCATCCCCATTGGAATTTCATCGTTATTTCGAAAGTTGATTCAGTTCAGATCACTTAACACCGTGGAATACACACACATTCATAACTGATTAATCAGTGTAGTCTGTATCGATATATTGCTATTTTCTTTAAGTACCAATCTCGCGTTAATAATTTTCAAGGATCTCTCCACTTAAACAAAACCAATTTATTTATCACAACAACACTTCCACACAAAATGGTCATCAAAGGCGAACCAAATCTCAGCTATCAACTTCTAATCGATCCAACTCCAATGCCTGATGACATTCCACCAGTCAAGGAAGTTGGTTCAAGTTCTGCTCCTTTATTAAGTGCCTCTTTCTTCATTGGTGCAAGATGTAAACCATACAATGATGATTTCATGCAATGTAAAAGAGATTCAACGTCAAATGAACCAGTTGATTGTTTGAAAGAAGGAAGAAGGGTCACAAGGTGTGCCTCCTCAGTAATTCATGATTTGAATCAAAATTGTGCTGATAGTTTCAGATTACATTGGAAATGCCTTGATAATAACAATCATGAATTATACAAATGTAGAAAAGCTGAAACATTGTTGAATAAATGTGTCTTTGATAATTTGAAATTGACTAAATTTATCCCTGATGCTGAAGTTCAAATCCATTTAAAAGAAAAACCTTTATATAGGCCAACTGTTGAAGATGCTCCTTCTGAAATTGCTTATCGTTTAGCTAAAAAGGAAGGTAAGATCTAAGTTATATCATTTCAGTACTTATTTATTTATTTATTTATTTATATATTACTTATTTATTACTTATTTATTACACTTATTTATTGAACTTATCTTTGTTTATATATTTTAATAATACATCTATTTATTCAAACTCACTCTCCATTCTTTGTTCAATTAATTTATTAATACGATTAGCCAAGGCCAATAAACTTGCCTTTTCAGCCATCTTAGAAGCAGCACTCAACGCCTTATCCTGTAATAAATCTTGTGCTAATTTCCATGCTTTTGATAATCTTTCCTCTTGACAAGCATGAGAAAATAACTTTAATAATGATCTATCATAATTATAAGCATATTCTTTGATTGTATCCTGATCATCTTCGAAAATTTCACCATCATTTGCAATAGTTTCATTTAGTAATTCTCCCATTGTTTTAAATCTCAACAATTCTTCTTCTGCTTTCTTAAACTCATCATCATCCTCACCGTCAAATATAGGTAATTTAATATCTAATTCTGTAGGCAATGGTAATGGATAATTTGGATAATGATTCAAACCCCTAACCATTATACAATTCAATTTATCTTTATGTAAACCTAATGGCCAAATATTTAATTCACCTTTCCCTCCTAATTCTTTGATCTTATATTCTGAATCTAAAATAGGGATCCAAGTTGATTGTAATGGATTTCTCCATCTTGTCAGAATTAAAACAACTCCATCATTACCAATTATGATTGGATCACCATAAGAATTGAAAAATATACCATGTAATAATTCTTTATTAGGTGTGAATTCAATAGGTAATGTCAAATCCTTTTGTAAATATCTACCACCATCAACGTCTTTCAAACTATATAATAATTGATTAGAATTAGCTAATGTTATAACGAAAACATAATTCAAATTTGAAATTATGGTGAAAATTGGTGATGTCTTTTCAATACCAATTGAAATCCCAAATAAATTAAAACTTCTAATATAACCAAATGAAGTACCAACAACAATAATAGATTCACTTAATGAGATTGATGTGATAATTTCTCCATCTTTTAAAGGAATCTTAGTTTCCCATGAATTAGTTATATCATCATGTGGTCTAAATAATAATTTTCCTGCATTTGATTCATTTTTATTTGATTCATTAGAAATACCTAATATAATACCTAATTTATTAATACTTGCTAAATCAAATCCAAAAAAATCATCAAAATGATATTCTCTATGAAGTGATTGATCAAAAAATGAAACTGTTATTGAAGATGATGTTTCCTGTTTAACTGACGATATATAACCAATTGAATTCATAGTTAAATATCTTCTGTTGGAATTGTAAGGTGTACCACCTGGATTATATGGTTTTAATTTATATTTGATATTTGATGAGTATATTAATGGTTTTTTAATAGGTTTATATTTATTGATATCTTCTTCATAACTTCTCTTTTTAGTTGGGATCGCATATCCTGCATTATCATCATCATCTAAAAATCCATCATAATCATCGAAATCTTTCAATTCGTCATTTTCATCACCAACGAAGATTTCTCTATTTATTCCCCTTTCATCATCATCTTCAATGATTTCATTTTCATCTCCGTCGTTTAAAAAGTCCGCTAAATCATTAGCATCACCTTCATCATTTGATATATCACTATTCAAATTAATATCATCACCTTCTTCTTCATCTTCATCATCGTCATCATCTTCTAAAATCCCTTCTAATATGCTTAATTTTGGATTTTTTTTAGACTTTAAATTTGAGTCAGATTGTTTAATTAGATTGTTTAAAATAATAACATTTCCATCATTTGAACCACAACATAAATCATAATCATTGGTATCATTATTCTTCTTCCATGAAATCCCATTAATTCTAGTTGAGAGTTTCTCATTAATTAAGCACTCTCTAGTTTGTGAATCCCAAATGATTAGTCTATTAGAAATATCAGAACTTGCTAAATATTCCCCATTAGGTGACCATTTAATACATGTTAGTCCAGTGTCGTGGATTTTAGAATACGAATGAGTTAATTTGAAATCATTCGATCTTGAAAAGACTTTAACGTTTTTAGAACTTGTAGGAATTGCAAATTCATCACCATTTAAATGCCATTCAATTTTACTCGTTAATAAATTATCTTCATTTGATGAATCTTCTTCATCCTCATCATCATCTTGATAGATCAATTTGGGTATCTCATCATTAATAACCGTTATTAATTTAGGTTCTTCTAAAGTCAATGAATAAAATTTAATCTCTCCATTAGATAATGATAATGATAAAATATCAGTGATTGAATTATATGAAACATCATGAACTTGATCACCCGGTCTGAATTTAATGATTGATCTTCCATCATTTTCATCAATTGGTGCGATTTGAACCTCATCATCATCACCAGTTCCTGCAATCATGGTACCATTATGAGTGAAAACAATAGATCTAATAGGTAATGGGCTTCTTAACACTGTTCTAATTTTATCCTTTTCGGAAATAGAATATAAATTAACTTCACCACTAATGGAACTGATTGCGAATCTGTCATCATCTAAACTGATCAAATCGGTGATTTCATCCAAAATATCAAAAGTTTCAGGTTCTTCATCTTCTGCCTGATTGTTATACACTCTTATGATCCCTGATGTGCCGGCAACTAATAATTTTGTTCCTGAGTTATTATAAGTGACTTTAGTAGAGCCTCCCGATGAGAAAACACTCCTGACCTCTGACTTCATAAGGGCGAATTGTTGGATTAATGGCGTGTTTTTGTGATGGAGTACGCGTCAATTAATGATTTAATTTTGAAGATTTAGAAATAATTTATTAATATTAATTAATTTCGCGTTATCGGATTTGGAGCGATGAGCTCTCGAGTTGTTTATTCTCGTAATTGCTATAGAATAATTGATCTAAGATAGTACTAATATTTAGTGTAAATTGGGATATAAAGAAGTCTCCAAAATGACTGAAGAGCTAGACTTGATCAACGATGCAGAAATTGATTTCCCATTTCCCAAAAAAATCACAAGGGAAGCTTTCATGGAAGGTTTAAAAGGAGATTCTAAAACAGATTCGAAGTTCAACGTTGATAAATTTCTCTATGATCATTACAGATTCACTTTATTAGACGATTCACAGCAAGAACTGACACAATTATTGAAGGATGTCGATCAGGAATTGTTTGATTTGTTGAATAACGATTATTATGATTTCATCAACCTAGGTAAAACTTTAGATGGTGGAGAAGGATTAGTTGATAAATTAAGAATCAATGTGAATAAATATCAAAAGAAAGTCAATGATGAAGTTAGAAAACTAGACGACTCTACAAGACATGTCACTTCAACAATGAACAACTTAAATGAATTAGACGTTTTGAAAAATCATGCTAAAAATATGATATTATTGGACCGGTTCATAACTGATTTTGAAAACTTATTGATGCAAAGCATACATGATTCCAATAAGGACAACATCACTGTTGAACTATTGAAGCATTTAACATCGCTTTATTTAATGATTCATCAAATCTTGAAATCTCTAATGCCTATAAAATCTCAATTTATTGATTTGAAGAAAGATAAAATTCAAACGTTACATTTTGAGTACTTAGGCTCATTAGACGATTTCATACAAAATATAACCCCTGAAAATGGTAATGATGATGTTCATACAGTGTTGAGAATGTATACTGTTATTGGAGAAGAATCTCGAGCTGTTAGTGTGTTGAAAAGTATAGAGAAGTCATGAGGTGGTTTAATAAAATGTATGGTAAAATGACGTGGACCGTAGTGATTCCTGTACTTCCTACTGCTCGCTACTGCTAGTATATGATTATTATCATCATCATACGTCGTCGACGTCTTAATTACTTCGTACTAGAAGCTCCGACCCTCATCTTTCCGGGTAACCTCATCTGTAAAAATTTGTAAAAAATTATTTTCACAGTAAACTCACTAATAATCAAATCAATCAGTTTTAATAATACAAAATCATGGCTGGAGACCCTTTCTTAAAAGATTCAAGTAAGAAGAGAAAGAGAGACAAACTCACCTCCACAACCTCGAAAAATTCCAAGAAAAATGCCCAACAATTAAGAGATCAAAACAATAAAGATGATGATGATATAACAGATATAAGTACTGATGAAGAAAATAATAATGAAAACGGTGATGAACTCTTCGAAGATGCCGCTGAAGAGATTGATAGTGAAGAAGAATTCGGTAAAGAAACAGCAGGTGATAAACGTCGTCGTTTAGCTAAACAATATTTAGCTAATTTACAAACTGAATTACAAGGTACTGAAAATTATGAATTTGATGCTCAAGATTTAGATAATGATAACATCGCAAGAAGATTGAAAGAAGATGTCGCAGAAACCAAAGGTCATGTTTACAGATTGATTGCTGATAACTTATTAATATCTGATATTAAACCAACAATAAGTAGAATTGGTTCAAAATCTTTAACAGGGATTTCAGTGCGATTCCCATATGCTTATACCATTTCAAAGGATATTGAATTGATCAAATGGGATATTCGTGATTTCAAGAAAAAACCAGTAAGAGTAAAACATGTCAAAGGTGGATCTAAATTCAGAGAACTTTCAACAGAATCTTCTAAAAATGGTCATAGTGATGAAATTTTAGCAGTTGCTGCAAGTCCTGATGGGAAATATGTTGTCACTGGTGGTAGAGATAAAAGGGTTATCATTTGGAGTGCTGAATCATTATCTTGTGTTAGAGTCTTGGAAGTTAAAGAAAATCATGCTCAAATTTTTGGTTTAGTATTTAGAAGAAATTCAGATCAATTATACGCTGCTTGTGCTGATTTAAAAGTTAGAACTTATAGTGTAAATCAATATGCTCAATTAGAGACGTTATATGGACATCAAGATCTAGTTATTGATATATCGGCTTTAGGTCAAGAACGTTGTGTTACTGTTGGTTCAAGAGATAAAACCGCAATGTTATGGAAAATTGCTGATGAAACAAGATTGACATTTAGAGGTGGTGAAAATAGAAAGAAAAAGAAGAAGGCTAAAGAAGATGATTTAGATAAAAATGATTATGACGATGGTGCAATGGAAATTGATGAACCCTTAGATGAGAAATTCTTTTCTGAAGGTAGTATTGATTGTGTTTCCATGGTTGATGACTCTCATTTCATAACTGGTTCTGATAATGGTTCAGTTACTTTATGGTCTTTAGGTAAGAAAAAACCAGTATTTATTCAACACATATCTCATGGATTAGAAGCTCAATTAACTCCAAACGAAGTTTCTGGGGAAGCTTCTTTAAACGATAGAATACTTCAAGTTCCTGAACAAACTCCACATTGGATCACAGCTATTCATGCAATTCCATATTCAAACGTTTTCATTACTGGTTCTTGGAATGGTTCCCTAAAAGTTTGGAAAATTGAAGAAGATTTAAGATCTTTCTCATTATTAGGTGAATTACCAAACTGTAGAGGTGTTGTCACTAAAATTGACGCTACAGAATCAGGTAAACACGGGGAAGAATCATTAAGAGTTCTAGCTTCAGTTTCAAAAGAGCATAGATTAGGTCGTTGGATCGATCATTCCAAAATTAAAGGTGGACGTAATAGCATATACTCTGTTGTCATTGATCAACAGATTTTAAAACGATAGATATTTGTGATTGTTAGTTGATTGTATATTGTGTGTATAGATAATTCTTTTTTGGAATAGATTTAAAAAAAAGTGCATTTTGAATTTTGAACTGTGTAAAAAACTTGAAGTACTTTAATATATATATATAATTGAAGAACTTTTATAGCTACAGTGACAATTACTTTCTTTTTTTTTATTAAAGAGCATTTAAACAAAAGAAACATAGCATTATATATAAAAAATCAAAATTGAAATCATTTAACTCCTTTAACTGAGTACAAAAATACAAAAATATAATAAAAATAAAACTTTCAAAAAATGCAACAATATGTAAAGATGAAATGAAATCATCCTAAATGTTGGGTAGAAATAATGAAATGGTATCACACGAAGAACAAAATGTCAAATAAAATAAAGTAAAAACAAGCAGTAGCAAAAATATAAAAAAGCTTTTTTTTCAAAACATAAAAATAAAATCATTAAAAAGAGTCTCTTTGTTCTTCTTTTAATAAATCAAAATTAGCAACAAAAATAAATAGATAACACTTCAAACAAACATGATATTTATAATTAGTCTTAATAAATATTAACTATAAAATTATCATATTCTTTCGTGTAGTATAAGTAATGTGATGTTTAAATTAAATCTATTATAGTAAAGCAGCGACAACTAAACCTAAAACACCTGCGGTTAAACCAGCTGGAACAACATTACCGTTAGCTAAACCTTTTGATGAAGATGGAGATGAAGCTGAAGATGAAGCTAAGTCTGAAGCACTATTAACAACGGAACTGGTATTGGCACTAGAGGTTACAGAACCAATTAAGGTGGTTGTGGAGTTTGAGATATCTGAAGCAACAGCTAAAATACCGTTGGCAGCAGACAATGATGAGGCTCTAGCTTTAAATGAGGAAGAAGAAGCTGAAGCTGCTGAAACTGAGGCTTTAGATTCTGAAGCTAAAACTGAAGAAACGGAAGCTTGAGATAATGATGACTCGTAAGCAACTTTTGAAGCTTCTGAAGCAGATAGAACTGATGAAGCGGAAGCTGCTGAAGCTGCTGAGACTGCTGAGACTGATGACACTGATGCAACCGAAGCATCAAAAGCAGAGACTGAAGAAGCTGAAGCAATTGAAGCAGAAGCTTCACTGGCTGAAGCAACTGAAACTGCTGAAACTGATGCAGCGGAAATTGAAGCAGCGGAAGCTTCACTAGCTGAAGCGACTGAAGCAGAAGAAGCAGCTGAAACTGAAGCAGCTGATGATTCAGCTGAGGCGACTGAGGCAGCAGCGATAGAAGCAGCTGATTGAGCTGAAGCTTCGGAAGCTGATGAGATAGCAGCAGCAACAGATAAGGCAACTGATTGAACTGAGGCAACTGATAAAGCTGATTCGACTGAAGCTGATTCTTCTGGACTTAATAAAGTTTGAGTTAAGACGATAGTTGAAGTATAAGTGGTGGTTGGTTCGTCTGCATGAGCAGTTGAAGCTAATAAAGCTAAAGCTAAGGATGATAAAACTGACTTGTTGAATAACATTGTATTTGTTTTGTTTCTTTTTACTGTTGAACAAGATGGGATAAAGCTCTGAATTGTTTGTTGAATGAGTGAATAATTAAACGAATGATAACTTCTTTGTAATAGTAACTCTTAATAGATAATACACTCTGAATGAAAAGGAATGACTGGAGTGTGTTTTATTTGATAATGTGGAAGTGGTGTAAAAAGGAGGAAATGAAAAAGTTGTTGTTTTCATGGAAGAAGGAAAACTTTGGAGTCACGCAAGAGGACAAGAAAACTCTTGAAATGGAAAAATCACAATAACTGTAACTGTAGAAACTGTAAAATCCAAACAATTCACAACTGCTAATCTCTTATATGTATATGCAAATAAAAATTAGATCTACGCCAAACTTTCATCTTAAAAAGAAGTCTCTCAGTTCAAATAGACACTGTATACCATAATGTACCGGTTTCACTATTTCGAACATCGAACTCACTCACAAGCTGTTGAATTTATGAAAAAGTTTTTAACGTTTTAGCTTCCTTCCAGATCTAGACAAAAGTCGTCCCAATTGGTAAGTGTGGCCCACTCAAGATCGTCAAAAGTTTTAGCGAAGATTACCCTTTTGGAAATTTTCGGTAGAAATGCTCATTACCCTACTGCTGAGAGCTGCATAAGAACGCACCTAAAAGGTTTAAGTTTACTTTAAAAGACTAAATTCATCGAATATTATTGGCTATTTCTGCCCCAAGTTCCAACTGTGTACTTTTTTTGACTTCTCCTGACCGTTGTTTACAACTTTAAATTTCATATTGTAATTTGTCACTGGTCAGGACTCAGGAGTCAGGAGTCAGGACTCAGGTCAGCAGTCAGGAGAACCAGATCAGGGTTACCCATTACAATTAACGTTTTTTTTTTCCAATGCAAGAAAAGAAAAGTCATGAAAAATGATTGATTGCAATTTGCACCCTCTTTAGTTTAGTTAAAGACGTTACATTACTCTTAATTCGTCAATAGGTTCCTTCACTGGTGACTGAGTTTTCTAGTTCAATCTTACTGTAGTTGTTACGAGTTGGGATTTTTGGCAACTCGCAACTCGCGATTTTTCAGTCTCTAGAATATTTCCCAACTCGCAACTCGCGAGAAAATATTTGTAACTCGCGAGTTTGCTGTACATCCAATCTCTATGTGATAATCATCAATAGGACATATTTCTACGTTATTAACTACAACTTCTTCTAAACTTTTGAGCTTGTCTCTAATATTAATATAAACTGTTATAGAACGACTGATCCACTGGCTACTCGTCACGTGTACTAACTCTAGCTTTATAATGGATATTATCATAATAATTTAATATTTATTTATATCATAATAGTTAATTATTAGTTTATTTACCATATAATATAATCAATCATAATATCTAATATTATTACTAATAGATTATTACATTATTGAAGACTCGCGAGTTGAAATAAACTCGTGACAACTCTATATCATTGCAATTCGCGAGTTGAACTCATCTGGTGACTGCTGCATTGTACAACTCCACTTTAGAAGCTAGGTTCATGATTATTGATACTTGATCAGTCTAATCTCAATTAGAATACTTACAGGTGATTTACGATTTAGATTTACTATATTATTTATATGTAATTTGGCTGGCTCACGAAGTGTGAGCTGAAAGAACTCCTGGCTCACTGGCTCTCAAGCCCACGCCAAACTGATCATATAATGAGCCGCTCAGCTCGTGAGCCGCGGCTCAGCTCTTCGCAAGTACTCTATTATAACCTAGTCCAGACTCCATCGATCAATATTATCATATATCATAATTAAATATTTCTATCTATATCATAATAGTTTAGTTAAATTACCATAGAATCAATAATCTAATTATTTACCTATTATTACTGAATATATGACTATATTACATTATTGAAAACTCGCAAGTTCAACTCGACTCGTGACAACTCTAATCAGCTTACATATTCTAAGAGTCTCCTCACACATATGCTATAAATATATAGACACTAGTAGTACCAATTTCCAAAAATTGATAAATTATAATATTGATAATCATTGAAGTTTGAAAGCTAGAGGTTTGCTATTGTGCAATGTATACAATTTATATATAAATTTGAAGGGTTTATTATCTGGGGATCAGATAGTGTATGTTTTAATTAGACTGATGATGTCGTCGGACTAAAAGTATTTTTAGGGTACACGTAAGTACTTAATTGATGCGTTTCACATAGAAATATTAACACATCATGAACTTGGCACCATAACTTTAGTATTGTAGCTGATGTCTGAGAACTAGTGCCCGATATGTAATACTCACTTCCATTTAAGCATGAAAACTCACTTAAAAATGCCTCTTTAGTTCCTTCAGCTCTCTATATATAATCATTAAAACAATTAGTCAACAATCTCTATACAGATTCCTTTCAATAGAACTCTAATTCTTCATCTGTCATTTCATAAGTAATGTAAGTGGCCATACAATTTTGATTGTCTAAATTCTTGAATTTAGAAAAAGTACCACTTTCACACCGTCTACATTTATCACTGACAGGGCAATTGAAATATGGTAAATGTTCATACCCTATGTCTCTAAACCAATGAACTTTTGACTTATCAGCAAATAATGAGATCCCAATTGAATGAACTGGGGCATCGCCCCATCTTTCGTAGTAAAATCCACCATCTTTATCTAAATGTTTGACCCAATTTGAATATGCTTCACCTCTAAAAAAATCCATATCACCAATTTCAAAATTAGACCAAAAATGGCAAGTAGAATATCCATTAGCCTTCTTATAATTTTCAGGATTCTGCAAATTCTCGCGCAAATAACTATGAGCTGCATTCTCATGTAAATATTTCACGTTCTCAGATATAAATTTAACAGTTGATGTCCATAAAGTTTCCACAGAATCTGGGTTATCATATAAGTTTAAAACAAATCCATATATTTTATCATTATCTTTCATGAACTTGAATACATCATATTCAATCTCACAGAAATAATTGGTTTTTGGTTCAATTCTCCAATAATATTTGAACTCTTGCATTCTTGGGTGGTTATAAAACTTTGATGAGTAATAACGACACATATTATGGTATGATTTCATGTCAGCATAACCAATTCCTTTTTCTTTCATTTGTAGCTGTAAAGCTTTAACTTTTTTTGTATCAATAAAATCTGGTGTATTCCAATCTTTTGGATCAATTTTTTCAAAATAACACTTGGATGAAGTAAGTTTACTGATTTCTTTCTTAAACTCATCAGAGAATGGCTCATCATTTAAAAACACATATGGGTAATGATATTTGTTATTGAAAGTTTTTTCAATCTGCTTTATTGTAGACTTGATTCCTCTCAGTTCGGAGTTTCTAACCAATGATAAAAATGTAGCACTTTCACGTTCGTAATCCTCTTTATTGAAAAGTTCGGAAATCTTAGTCAACTTCAAGTTCTTTGGTTCATTTATTGGTTTAGACAACACTTCTTTGACGATTTTTTTGTTCTCTTTAAGTATCTCTTTTGGAGTTTTAGAACCTGGAGTTAACAAAGGTGTCAATAATATTTTAAAATTTGATTCAGTTCCAGTTGATGTGCTATCAGTTGTGTTCTCTTCATAGAAAGACGAAGTATAATTCTTCATCAACTCTTGGTAGTATGCGAGTTGATAACTCAGATCCTCTATAGCACCTGAAGATGTGTTTGAAAGCCTCTCAATAATGATCCCCTTATCATAATCATGGTAATGTAAAGTTGACAAAACAACAACAGACAGAAAAAAACACAACACAGTTAGAACCTTCCGTATTTTTTTGGGTATAAATACTGCCATATTAATATATAAATCAACTCTTCAGACTTGCAAAATATCCTATAGTAAAAGTTTAGCAATAATCTTATAATATTGTTCCGCTGTCAAAAACCGCGAAACGCGATATTAATTAGCAAATTATTAGTATATACTATATATGTATTGGGGTGGGCCTAACACTTAACTGTAATTAGTATATCTATATAAATGGCTATAATTGAAGTTAAATGGCTAATAGCTATAATTGAAGTTGAAGGACAGCTACATTACCAACACAGAAATATAATCAATTTGTGAAAAATCGGACATGTAAAATTTCAAGCTTGATCTGGTCAACCCCATTTCCAAAAAGTGATAAATTTTAAAATAATATTTTCTTGTTGAAGAGATCTGTCAAACATATTTTTTATGAGGTAATGTGAAAGTTGACAGTGGGCACTTATGAGTTGTGGTTGGAAAGTTTCGGATAACATTATTCACTATCATTATTCTCAATCAATTAGATCATTAGACTCAAGACGACATAGCTTTCAATCGCATCTTAGTGGAAGTTTGATCATAAGATTTTTGCTGGACTCTAGAATCCATTTGGAATTGAATTTTGTGCAGAAAGATAGTGGAAGGTGCAAAGAGTTTAAAAGTGATTGTTGGCCCCTTGACCTTGAAAGCCACATTATGGAGTACTATCCACACACCAAGAAAACGAAACAGTTAAAACAGTGTAATTCATGATTAGGGCTAAATCAGACACAGATCCACATTCAACTGAACTTCTCAACTTAGGTGACATTTAAAGCGTAACCATTACAATTTCAGTTTTTAAGCGGTCTTTCCACTTAATACTTCAAAAATCATGCTTCAATTCAACATTCAATTACCCTTCGAACTATTACAAGCACTTCCAACGTATCGCTTTAAATTCTTCATACCTCTGAATCCTGATACGATTGAATTTTTATGTGTGATAAATAAATTCTTTATTAAACTAAGATAGGCCACGTTTGGTGAGAAAACTTGGAGGACAAAACATTGTTATGAATCCAATGCACTTCCTTTACAGTTTCACTAGATATTTTGACAAACTCTACAGAAATTTAATTGTATTATCAAGACGTCCCCCAATTCATCTTTAACATTAGTAAATAATCTTACTATTTACTTCTTATACAATAGAAACACTGTGCCTAATAAGTTTCTCATTCATCACTCTATTATCAAGTTTCAACCTCAATTCTACCAATTCGTTCACATCAATGAAACTATTCGCTAAGTACTCAAAATTACTTAGTTAATTACCTTAACAAACAAACAGATTTCTAAATATATAACAGATTCTATTCGCTGCCATTACCAGTACAAACTTCTAAGTTTTCAACTTTTCGCTCAATCAAAAGTCGTTCATTCTTCATTATCCACCTGCTCAAACTATCTACAGCTTTTCTACAAATACAGATCTAAACAACAGAATGTAACTTCTACTAAGTACTAAAGATACACAAGATGAATGGGTTATGAATCGGATAAGATGCCAAGACAAGGATCAACTTAACCTCTGGAGTCCAATTCAACATCAAACTCATATACACTTTTTACCTAAGTTTACGGCAAACATATTCTACATTCCTTAAACATTAAGAGAATCAATTAGTATTAACAGATTGCTGAAGCTCAGATCATGTCGTGATTATGTATTATTTGTTCCAATTATATTCAACTATCTAATAATAAATGCATTGCAACTTTTATGACTTCCGCTAAATACTGATCACTACAATACAAATTTTACAACAAAACCATACTTAAATCCATTAGCAATTGACTTTTTGAATTGTAATATTTGAACTCCCATTAATATCAATTACTAAAAAGCCCTTTTAAATATTATTTTTTTGGAGTTAATTATTCAAAAGCCAATGTCAACCAGCTACCAATATTACTGATCATATGATAAAACGCAGTACAGAAAAAAACCTTTAAGGAATAAACATAGAACCGAGTTATGTAGAATATAGATAACAAATATTAGCAAGGAAGAATTGAGTTTAAATCTTGATGAAAGAAATCTTTTTTCAATCTAATGTCTACGAATTAAATTTCTATAGTTTGATGAAAACCATATATGATACTTTCGACTATTACTCGTAAACCTTTGATGGCTTATACTAGTCTAGCTTATCACAAGAACTGAGCTGTTGAAAATAAATGAATTGAAATATTAAAAACTCCTGTTAGAACCAAAAAAAAGAAGAATTTTTTTTTCACATTGAAGTGAGTAAATATAAAATAAACCAAATGGATAAAATTATTATGAATTGAAACTAAACGTAATAGAAAAAAGATATTTTCGTTGGACCAGAAAATAATGAATAAAACCGTAAAGAAATAAAAAATGTATAAAATGCAGTAGCTTAGTAGCTCAATTTAGAAAGCTTGCGATAGAACCAGCTTTGTGTTCAAATAGAATTGAAGATGTTTGTGATGCTTGGGATGCTTGGGATGCCCTTCTATGGTCTCTAACGGAAATTGGTATTGCATTATTATAATAGTATTGATGTGGATGCTGTTGTTCATAAATTGGTAGAGCTGGGATTGAAGCTTGAATATGGTAATTATGAGGTTGTGAGATATAACGCTGTGGTTGATTTCTTAAACTCAAAAAGCTTTGAGCTATGGCATGTTCTTCTGTGGAAACTGTGTTGTAGACACTTGAAGAGTCATTTGGAGTATTTGGTACTGAGTTTGATAATGCTCTAGATGCCATATTAGAAGAGCTAGTGTTTACGGATGACTGTTGAGCTTGTTCAAATACAGCGACTTTAGCTTTAAGCTGTTCTTGTAAATCTAATAGACGTAACCTTTGATCATGAAATTGAGCCTTATTTTTGCAAACAGGACATTTATTCTTCTTGCCAAATCTTCTTGGGATATATCTGTAGCCAGGATACTCTTCAGCGTGTCTTTTTTTTTCTTCATCTGCTAATTTATTCCAGTAATCTTTGTTGTTTGGAGGTAAGTCTCTCCATCTTTTACCTAATTCCCTTGAAACATCAGGGTTTGTCTTCACTGAATCCCCTTCATCTAAAACAGACTGATGATGCTGTTGTCGGAAAAGAATGAAAGCATTTCTTGGTCTTGGGATGTGATTGCCTTCTTGTTTACAAGTACACTTAGCGTATTGCTTGTTTGAAGATGATGGTGCAGATGAAACAGAGTTTTTGGATGGAACTTCCAGAGGTACTGAAATAGAGCCTGAGTGATTATGTTCACTTTTAACTTGGGCGCTTTGAAGATTTGGCTTCACTTGTGTTTGTTGTTGATGGAATGGGATTAATACTTGAGGTGGTGGTTGATTTTGTGTTGGATGGTAAGGTGAAACATCTCTAATAATTTGGGACAAAGGAGGTAAACTGGGTTTTGTTTCATATTTAGCGTTGACTTGAGGATGAACGCTGAACATTATTGATAGCGATGGAAATCAAGTGATATAATTTGATGGTATAACGATATTGGGTCTTGACTCTTGGGTAATAGAGAATTGATGGCAATGCTAGCTTTATATATAAAACTTATTCATTCTGCTAAAGTATCATCATTAATGAAATGGGGATCCCGGAGCGTACATAAACAAAAGCCGATTCTCTGTCATATACTAGCAATAGCTGTGCTGTTATGTCAGTTTGTTGCAGCTGTGGTGCGAAGATGATGAGATCAGCACATATTTGTCCGGATTAATTCGATATATATGACATGCACACATGTGCAATTGCCAATTGAGAGGCAGATCAAAGATATCGCCAGTTCAAACTTCAGATTAAAACAAACTAATCACCATTTACGAATCACAGCTTATATCAGAAGCATCTATATTATATGGCTTCTACACCTTTATGTAGATCATATTATAGCTCTACAAAGTTACGAAGTCATTGGGGGCCCGAGGAAGTACGTTTAAATAAACTGCGCTACTAGCTGGTAGAAACTTAATGATGATAAGGTTTGCTTTCTCTAGCTGTTAAGAAAGACAGATTTCATCATTGCTTCAAATATCGTTAAACTGTTATATTTTGTTTGAATTAAAAATTCCTTTTCAGCTAAACACCTCAACCAATTACTATGTGAGTATTGTAGTGGGAAATCGATAATTTGAATGTATCAACTGCTTTAAAAGTAATAACCTTGATATGTATACCTAATTAAGCTCTGGAATTATCTGTTACTTAATATACACAATTTGAGCTTTACTTTAGACAAGTTGAAAGTTCGAAACAATTGGTATAAATAGAGCAAGAGCTAGTTAACACTCAACGCTTATTGTATAAATCAAGATATGTTAAAGTCTAAATTGATAATATACAATAATTACATTTTTATCATCCTATTGGCTTGAGAGTCGAAAATTGATGATCATATATCAAGGTTTAAAGCTATAAGCAAAATTGGCTATATCTCGAGACTCGCTAACAGCCCTCGATGGGATTTTAACAAATTGTAAGAGCTTCAGTTAATGGACCATGGGTCTTTGTAATTTGTCTGTGACTAAACAAGCAAATTTTCTAAAATACAAATGGTCGTCGACTGTGATATTTGGAGTACGTTTTACCTTTTCTTTCAGTTGTTTCAACTTTAAACTAAAGCTAGCTTTCAATGAATAATACAAAACCATTTTTAAAGATTTTTATTTGATAAATTATACAGTTTATATATTACAACTTATATAGTACATAATACATATCTGGCAAAGTACAATTAGGGTTGCAACTTTGGTTGGTCATTCAATTACTTCGAAGAGAATCTGGACACAAAATCATGTTACATATTTATTGAAGATAAACGTCATCTAAGAACATTAAGTAGAACAACCTTAAATTGTGCTTCAAGTCCAAATATAATCATATTGATTTATGTTTCATAACTGTTGGATGTTCCGCTAGTTTCTTTTTTTGTTTGGCAATTTTAAAATCGTACAGAAACCAGATCGGTTAATTATGCACGATAAAGGCTTGACAAATTACAGAGATCAAGGAAAACCTAACTTCATATTATATCTTGATATAGATATGAAGAACACATCAATTGCCAACTTTAATAATACAGAGAATACTATTAATACCTCCGCTAGATCGGCTTCTTCTTGCTCTCGCTCGTGTTATAGCGTTATATTCCTACCATTCAACAGAATCATAGTCATATACGGCACAATAGTTTGTTTTTTATCACAATACCTTTATTTTTAAGATGATGAAAACTTAAAAAAACCTTTCTTATCAAATTTAAAGGATACTAGTCAGGACCCAGCTTATGCTTTTCGCATTTATTGCATAATAATTATAAGTTTTGAAACAAATAAAAGTGATAACCTTAATAGCTGATGTCAAAAGAGTCTTGATGTTTTTTTGACCTCCAAACATTTCGCAAATGGAATAGAATTTAGTTACCTTCTTTTTAATTCACTAGTAATACTTCGATATATAGAATAAAACTAAACAAAGAAAAAATTTTTGAGGGCTACGTTTGAAGGCTCACCATGGTTACTGGTTACTGGTACCATCGATCTGTTCAATTAAATAAACTTGATATTCACATTATATTTACTGTTTTGCAATCTATCTTCAAGTTAAACTCTTTCAACAGTCAACTTGATATACTTGAATTACTAGCTGGAACTTGGAAGTAACTTGGAACAGCGCTAGAAGTTATAATCAATCCGCAATTAGTGTTGCGGGGAATAATTATATGTCAATCTGGTCAAGACTCAAATCGGAACTTCCAAATCTCAGACTTCAATTTGCTTATCAGAATCAATTATCACTTCAACGGTCACAATACTGCAGTGTGCACTGTGCACTAGTAGAATTAGTCACAATTCACTAACCTGACACTCAAATAAGCATCAATTATGTTAGACTGTAATAGCCTGCTGCCTGATGGCTGTAGGCTGTAGGTATTAGTAAGCTGTAGCCAATAGGTAATATATATAACAAGTATATATTCCGTCGATGGCTATTAATTTCATGTCATCATTTTTATTGAATTATAATGCCAAATTATTCCAATTAATTATCAAATATCTACGCTTCTATTATAAATTACTTAATTATATGTGTGGATCAAATATTTTTCCCTACTCCAAATAATTTGACTGTTTAGTCTTTACTTTACAATCTGTATTCTTTGTATTTCTGGTATTTAAATAAACTATTTAAAACAAAAGTCAAAAAAGACAAGAAAGACGTTTTTGACTTGTTATCACTTTTCAGCGAAATTTATATATGATTGATTTTAGAATATTTGATGAAGAAGATTCAAGCTTGAAGCTAATAAGTTAACTAGTAAGCTCAAATTTACTCGTAAAACAAGCTTCTTCTATATACTCGTTCCTTACATAATTCATTGTCATAATTGCATATATATTTAATACTCAAGACAGATATCTGGTGACATAGCAGCGAAAATCTATTTCATGAGGAAAAACATGTAATTATAACATGATTTAAATACTTAAATCAAACACTAGTGTCTGCCATCTGGGCTTAGACTCTGATGTTGACTTTGATTTAGTTATATGTGCAATTCATGGACCAAGGTAATATGTTATATATTTGAATTTTGAGTCTTTTTCGACACAACTGTTTAAAAACTAGAGATGAGTATCTACCATATTCAGGTTTTGTTCCATATTATTTATTTATTATATATATGATCTTTATAATGGTACTTTTATTGAGTTAGAGCCAAAATAAAATCACAACGTTAGCATATATCATATAAAAAATTGATAAAATAGAGGATATTTGAAGTTTGAGCTGTTCAGAACAGGGTTAATCGTATACATTAACTGTATCAACTAATTAAAAAGTGTAATCATATATATGTGTACTCGAGAGTTGAGAAATTAGAATCAAAGTTATCAGAACCTTCTTGTTTGCTGGACTTACAATGAACTTTTAATAAAGTGTTGAAATAACATATATGACAAAAAATTCAACTAAGGTGCTTATTTATTACTTGTTTTGAAGAATCTGAGAACTTTATTGGGTATATTTTCTGGTAATGCAAATATTGGGTTGATTGTAGAAAGAGTATCACATTCTTTCACTTCATTTACATTATAACCAATTGGTTTTGATTTGATTGAAAACGCAATTTCTTCTTGTGTTTCATCTTCAATGTAATACTTACTTTGAACAACTGATAAACCTAATAAGACATAATTTGTATGATAAAAGTCAGGATGCTTCCCTGGTTTATCCCTCAATCCACCAAATTTGTCGTTTTGACAACACGCCAATATGTAATTATTCAACAATTGCCTTGAGATAAATTCTCCATTTATTAAAACATCAATGATACCAACTAAACCACCGACCCAAAAACTGTAACAGCCATCAACCAACTTATTTGATCTACCACAGAAACCACCTTCTAAACGTAATTGTTTAGAAACTATCCAATCTATCAACTTGCTCAAATTTACACTTTTCAAAAGAATGTCTTTTCCCAAGATAGCTAGTGCAGACACTGCACAGAATGTATAGCCTCCATGGGCTTCATCAAAGGGAACACCACCAAATCCCCCTTCAAACGTTTGACATTGTCCTAGCCATTCAGCAGTACCTTCAGTTAATTCAGGGGTTAAAATATCCAATAAAGAAGCAATGACAATACAACAGTAAACAGCTCTAGTATCTTTCTCTCCCCCAATGTGCATCACAAATGAACCATCTGATTGTTTCAATTTCAATAGCCAATCATAAATCTTTTTAACATCTACTAAAGCCAGTAGATCTTCATTTTCAGTTAAAGCAAGTGTGTTTATACCAGCATAAGTGGCAGCGGCATGCCCAATTTGACCAAGACCACCACCAATACCTCCATCAGGATGAATAAAAGAAATGATTTTTCTACCAGCTTCGTCTAATTTCTCTTGTGGAACTTCGCTACCCATGACATAAATAGAATTGATAACCCAATATAATAACCACGGTTGTGAAGCATCCAAACCTGTAAACATTGAAGGTAGTGGGCCCAATGCCATATTCAAGTATTTTAGGTGCTTTTCTTTGTATAATGAAGGAAAGGAGTCATTTTCAAGAATAGAGTCATAAATTTCTTTGATAGAAGCTTCTGTATTGGTTTGAACTTCAATTGATTCTGTATAAATCTCTTTTTCTAAATCGGTGGTGTTCTTAATCATTTCGAATAACACCTCAATGCTCTGGTGACGAGGTAACTCTTCTTCAATATCTTGTTCTAAAATCGGTCTTTGTCTACCCAGAAGCGTCGATATGAATCTTATTTTCTGTTGGTTCTTATTAAGGGACATTATCACTATTTAAAGAAATTGCTCTGTATTTTTTTTGAGGTTTCTGATGGTTTCATCTCTATTGTCTTGATCCAAAACGGTATAAAAAAATATCAAAAAAAAAACATTTATTAGTACATATTGGTACAAAAATTACAACTAAAACATTCAAACAAATTTATGCTGAATGTCAGATATTGCTCCAGTTCTGAGGCTATTAGAGAATAGTTTTTATCAATTCGTTTTAGGAGATCAAGATACTGCCAAAAGCGTTTGTCTGAAGGCGGTCAAAATACTCAATTCGTTACTTAAGTCTCGTAAGGTTACTGATGGTTCACATAAAATTAATGAGCTGAGTCAGTTATCCATTCAATTATATACGAAGTACAAAAACAATGAGAATCCCACGCTAGATGAAAGAATAAAATGGCTTAGTTCAAGTTTAAATGGTGGTTTCTATCCTCCTCTTTTAAATAGTGTTGTTGCCGTGGAAATCGATAAAGAAGTTGAAGACTTCCTACCATTATCATCTGATCAAGAGAAGCTACTCGATAAGTGGGAATCAATTAATAATCAAGACTGGTCTTTCAATGGCTTGGATGATATATATCAAGATTATTTGCAAGATTGTTCCTTTGTTGCTGCGATAATTTCACTATCGAGAAACAATAAGAAACTATTATTGGATAAAATAGCACCGTTATCTAATGAGACTAAAAGATATGGAGTGAAGTTAAACTTCAGTGGCTGTGAAAGACTTGTGGAAGTTGGAAACTCTTTACCTTTTTTGAAATCTAAATCAATTTTTATTAAATCTAAATCAAATCCTAATTTATACTGGCCAGCTTTTTTGGAGAAAGCATATTTAAAAGTTCTAGGAAATGGATATGACTCAAGCGGCTCCAATACTGCTATTGATACTTTTTTTATCACTGGATGGGCCCCCGAATTCATTTCTGCTGTCGCTGAAAGACCAGATTATAATTTATTGTGGAATAAACTATATCAAAATTTTAAAGATAATAAATTGTTTTTAGCTGTTGGTACTGGTGATAATACAGCAAGTGGATACCATCCAAATCATGACTATGCAATTATTGATCTTTTTGAAGAACCAAGATCTATTGTTATTGAAAATCCTTGGGATAATGATAGAAAAGTACTTGAATTTGAGGAGATTTTCAACATTTTTCAAACTATTTGCGTTAATTGGAACCTAGAAGGCTACCATAGTTTGAAGAAAAACTTCATTTTCAGACCAAGCCAGAGTTACTTTGATTATTATCTGAGGTTGCCTCAATTTAAAATCAGGAATGAATCAACGAAGGAAACTGAATTTTTTGTTCTTTTAGAAAAACATTTAGGATTCAAAAATTCTAATATAAATGTTGGAATTTATGAAACTGGAAACGGTGAGAAACTTTTAACTAAATCAAAACCGTTGGTGAAGTCTCTGGGTAATAATTCCGGTTTCCATTTAACTAATTTTAAATTGAATGGCTTGAAGTCAGTCACTGTTGTTATTTTCAATGATACAACATTTATTCAAAATTTTACTTTACACGTTTATAACAAATCTAAGCTTTTTACATTATCTAAATCAGAACTTTCATTTCCAATATTAAAAGAAATTGATGATGAATGGGATATTGAATCTTGTGGGGGTAATTGGACTAATCAAAGTTACATTAAGAATCCACAGTATGAGATAATGATTCCAGAATGTAATGAAGATGTTGCAGTAAAATTTGGTCTATTCTCTAACAAAGATACACTAATAAACTTTCAATTGTTTTGGGACTCTGAAAAGGGGAAATTATTCAGTCAATCAAAGGCTTCGTTGATCAATGAAAAATATAGAGCTGGCTCAATTACTCATGAAATAAAGCTTAAACCCAACCTAAAATATAAACTGGTTTTATCAACTTATGATGTTGATGTTTTAGAAAAGTTTAAACTAGTTGTAAATTCAACTAAGGCAATAGATATAAAAAAATTGAGCACAATATTGGGTCTATACTCTAAAACTTTTAAAACTAATTGGAACAACAAAAATCGTTTCAAGCTCAAGTTTACAGTTTCAAGAGAAACTAAACTAAATATACATCTATGGACAAATCAAACTTCTTCTTCTAGCTACAGGCCAAAGATTAGAGGAAGTTTATTTTATGAAAATGAAGGAGCTATTGAAATAAATCCTGATTTTGATGATAATTTATACGGTATTTGGCTTCAGAATATAAGGGTACAACCCAAGTCTACAATAATTCTACTAATCGAAAGATTTGAAATTGGTAATGACGAAGTTTTTGGAGAAATTGGGTCTGACTGCAAGGTTGAAATGGTGTAAATGTTAATGAATAATGAACTACGAATAATACTGTGTAATGAGATGTTTAATTATTATTAAAAATCTGTAATCATAAAAAATATCAAATCATATATAAAACTATCAATGCTAATATCCCTATACCCTATAAACTAAACTATTCCTTCCCTAAAATTTCCTGAGTTTCTTCACTCGTTATAAAACTTTGGATTATATATAAAAAAAAGTATGCTGAATATTTGTGCTTCAACTGAAGTATTGATCTGCCCATCTTTTCAAAAGAAGCTTTTCTGATTCTGCTCTTTTGGGTTTCATAACTCTTACACTATTGGCACTCTTTAAAAGCTGAGAGGATTGCAAACTTCTTGTGAACTGTGTTAAAAATTCCATTAAAGTGTTATCATCCAAACCTTCGAAAGATTGTTTAATGTTTTCCAAATTTTCCAGTTCAACATCGTTAACTGAAACCTTGTTAAGTACGTTGTTAAAAATTAAATCAAACTCGGCCTTTGGTGTCATTATTGGAGATGGCTTATAACGTTTTAACTCTAAAGTACTTAAATTTGAAGATTGATTTTTTCTTATTAAGACAGAATCTTGATTCTGATTGTCAGAAGTGTTCACCAAATTCTTATTCTCTCTTAGTTGACTTTCCGGCTGTCTATTTGTCATTTGAGGCTTATATCTTGTTGAACCATTATCAAATATAGCATCGGAAACATCACCAATTGTAGTATCATCAAAATCAAATTTTATCCTTTCTTCATCTTCTTTCTGAGGATTCCTCAAAGTTGGAACATAATACTGTCTTGCTTCATTTTTCTTTGAATAATCTTGCTTTCGAATATTCCATATATCTTTTCTTTTAATTAAATCAACCAGCGTTGATTTTTGGCCTGCCTTCATGATAAATTTTGTTTCTAACAACCTTTTAGCTATTGGTCTATCTGAAGGATTTATTTGCAAACAAAGAGAAACAAAATCTTTGAAATCTTTTGAGAACTCATCTCCTGATAATCTAGGAGGTTCTCTCTTTGGAATTTGAAATAGGGCTTTCATTGGAGGAGTGTTTGATAATGGAGGTTTTCCAGTTGCTAATTCAATTGCTGTAATACCTAAGGACCAGATATCTGCTTTAAAATTGTAATCATTTTCTAAGATAATTTCTGGTGCCATCCAATATGGGGACCCAACAAAAGTGTTTCTTTTTGAGAGATTACTTGATAATTGAGCTGAAACTCCGAAATCTGCAATTTTAACATCACCTTGAGAATTTAATAGAATGTTTGCAGATTTGATATCTCTATGTATTCTGTTATTCTGATGTAAATAGTTTAAGGCAATTAGTAACTCCTTCAAAAGTACAGCAATATATTTCTCTCTTATGGGTCCTGGTGCTAATAAATCAAAACATGATCCACCGTCTAAATATTCCATAATAATCCATAATTTATAGCCTTTAACAAAACAACCATGATATCTAGTAATTTGGTCAAGTCTGCACTGGCTCAGTATGTTTATTTCTTTTTGGAACTCTTCGATGTAATCTTTGTCTTCTAAGTCAATTAGCTTTATTGCAACTTGTTCTTTGGTAACTCTGTCTAAACCTCGATAGACGGTACCAAACCCACCTTTTCCTATTTCTTCATAAACTTCGAACTGATTAGAACTTAAATATCTCATTTTTAAGCATATCAAATTTCGTGTAAATTTTTGGCTGCTTTATTTGCTTGTATGTATGTGAAAAAACGTGATAACTAGTACTCTTCTTATCAGTAGGATTTCGAATAAGCTGTCTGATTTATAAATAAATGAAATTAATAAAAATGAAGACGTAAGTGATGCAAGGAAACTCCTTTTTATAATCAGTTTTGGGGAATTGTAAATATTGCTATAACTGAACTCAAGTTAAATTATTTATCCTTTCTTACCAAATTTTATGATGGAGTTTTTTTTCCTACTTCATTATTCAGATTTGTTTGTTTACATTTTTCCCGATTGGGTAAAAGGGTAATTGTAACTGAATTCTGGCAAAAGATTCCACAAATTCTCCGCTCGATGAGCATTGAAATTTGAGATGTACCTGACAGAGATGACAGCATATCTCTGGGGTTTTGATCTTTTTTATTTTTTTTGTATTTTGTGGGCTCTAAATTCTAATCAAAGGGAAGAGTAATGTCAGATTTATGAAAGGCTTCATTTCTAATTGAAATCGTATAACCATTAGTAACTGTATATATATTATGTACCTGTACTGATGAAAAACAAATTAAGCATCTGACTAATAAGTATTAAGTAGCAACAAGACTTAACGTTCTTTGAAATTTTAAACAGCAACTCTTTACATCTCAAATGTTTTTAATTGGATGAAAGATATTGAGATGATTCTTCAAAGGACAAAGCAAAACAACAATCAAGATTCCAGCACATACACCCAATAAAACTTGAGGCCAATACATTAATAATTATACTCTGTTTGTTGCAAAAAACTTGGTAACAATTGACGTCAAAATGATTTGGGCAGTTGTTTATTGTTATGTATTTCATACTAGCTGTAGATGATCTTTGGTTCTGAGCCATTTCATCATATTCCACTCAAACCAAATTATCCACGATCAAATTACATCAAATATTACTTACTCACTATGCTGCAATTATTACACGATATATCTTCATCAAGTGCTATAAATACTGGAATATTCCATTATGGAATCTACTCTCTTATATCCGAAGTCCTACTACTATACAGGTGGTATCTTCTAATCCGTTGAATACAGATATATTATATTACTTTATATTACTATTATTCAGTATTCTCCTATTCTAATACTAATATCGCTTTATACGCTTTACTTAGTATTTCTGCTCCTTATATTAGGAATGGCAAACACAGCTTCATCCTACTATTTGGAACATTAATACTGAGATTCTGTTATCTCTTTCCTCACCCGGCATTCGACTGATTTACTATTTGATCTCGTTATTTCTAAACCTGTGTTTGCTATTCAAATATGTCACTTTTTTTAATTAAAATCCAGCACCTTCAAATATGTGTGGCTGCCTGTAATAACAGTGTTCACCGTTCTGGCGACTCGCGAGAACGTCTCAGTAGGCAAAAATTGAAAATTGCCTATTCTCAATAATTATATATAAGACGGAAAAATTACGGAAAAATTAAACGGAAATTAACAGAAGCTGGAAAAAGGAGGAAGAGCATTGAGTTTGGTGTTTGGATGGGTTATGAGAGGATGGTCCGGCTTCTTTTAATTTTCAATATGAACATCATGTCAAGACTATTGGTATTAGATTACAAAATATAATAATGGGTATTCTAACCAATGAAGAGGCATGTTCTCACAGTCCGGCACTAACGTGTACATTGATTCTAACCTATATCTACAGTTCCTTTTAGAGGCTGCCCAACTTTTTGAAAAATCAACAAAATCAAGATCATCAATTTATATTACACAAAAGAGACTAATAGAAAAGGATGAAGTTAACGGTAATGAAAAGGATAAAAATGAACTTTCAAAGTTCAATGACGTCAAACCAGTACTACCAAACTCAATAGTCACTACAGATTCACAAGCACAATATCCAATTTTAATTAGAATTAGTGATGGTAATAGTGATAAAAGTAAAAAAATCAAAATTTCAACTGTTATCAAACCTGATGAATTAAGTAAATTCTGGTTCAGATATTCTAACGTCATGAGAGCTGGTGTTTCTGGATTGAAGAAAAATAAAAAGAAGAAGAAGAAGGCAGCAAAATAATAAGTATATATACACTATCAACGAAACGAAAGAAAATCAATGTACACTATTAAGGTAATTAGAATCAGGATTATTTTATTGAGACATGTAATTTTCATCAAATACTATATACAGACATACTTTCTTTTTGATATTAGTGCTAAATAAAAAACAATCATTTATTTTTATCATTATCAATCCCTTAGAGGTTATCCAAATTAATTATTCAAATTCTTCAACTATTAGATTACCGTTTGGCCAAATACTTGGTTCATCTTTAACTAACAAGTCCAATGATGGATTTATCTCAGCTCTAGGCATTGGGGAAATCAATTTAAATTCATATGGGTAAATGAAATCACTTGAAGGGATTTCAAAATTATCATTAACTGTGGTATTTAATAGTTGTTTTTGATACAATTCAGTAAATGCGTAAACTTCTTCCAACTTACAGTTTTTATTAAACCTTCTTGAAATTCTTTCCCCGTTTGGTAATCTAATTGCAACTCTTGCAAATTCTCCTTTCAAACTACTATCAACTTCTTCTAATAAAGTAGATAATCTCCATTTTAAGTAATTATCTTTATCTCTTGCAAGTTGGATTGCTTGTAGTCTCTGTTGTTCTCTCAAACTATCTCTTTGTAATGAAGCTTGATATGCTTGATCCTGTTGTTCTCTAATAACTCTAGAAAGTTCTTGCTCTTGTCTTTCTTCTCTGATAGATATTAAATTAGGTTCAAATCTTTCAATTTGACCACCAAACTTATCGATTAATTGACTTGATGATATTAAACCTTGAATTCTTGAAACAACAGTTAATGATGGTGCCGATGTAGTGGTACCTTCTGGAGTTTCTTGAGTGTTTGATTTCAAACATAATAAGCCTAAATACGGAAATTTTGTAACATTTAAAGCATTTGAAACTTGATATGCCTCACTTTCACGAACATTACCACCCCAAATCAAAATATTATGATCTTTGAAGAATTTTAAAGTATTTGGATTCAATAAAGTTTCATTGACAAATTCATTAGTATCATCATGTTCTGCGCTGTGTAAATATATGATTAAAAATCTTGCGTCTCTTCTAGCTAGATATACAGCTGAGGTGTAACCACCTTCGAAAAAATCAATACTGTCATCTTTTCTATAATAAGCATTAAAATCGGAAATGAAATTTCTTGCAATATGAGAAGGTTCAATAGCTTTAGGTTGTGATTTTGAGCTGTTTCTGTTTTGTGAGTATCTTGTTGTGATTGTCTTTATTACTGGAAACACTTTAGATGTAACATAAAATAATCCTTCAATTATTTTGTAAAGAATTAAAATTGGAACATATAATATGCTTTGAACAACATAAAAAAACGAGTTTTCTGGTGTTAAGCTCATATAACCAGACACATTGTTTGATAGTGAGCTGTAGTGATTGTTAAACCCAACAAATGATTGGATCCTACTTCTAACATTGGTGAAAAATGCTGCAACACCCGAAGTTTCTCTTGCTTGTTGTAAATTGATCCTAGTTTGTTCTTGAGCCTGCTCACCAACATTAGAATTATATTGCCCGTTATGATCTGGGAATGAGCCAGGGAACAAAGCATGCCTTGCGTTCATATTCAGTTGTTCATTTGCTTCAGGTGTATTTTCAAAATAATCTATTATTGACCTTTCTAGATTCCAATCATTTGAATGAAGAAATCTAATAGCAGTATGTGGTTCATGTGGATAATTTGTTATTGATACGAATTGGTGCAAAATGTTTTCCTCAGAAGACGTTAAAGTATCCATTCTGATCTTTTTGTTGTTCTGTCAGTCATATATAATCTACGTCCTACATAACATTTATTTTGAATTTCCGTCATAATACTGGCCCTAACAATTAATAAGAATATAACTAAAACACTTTGATATGTTAGAAGCTGAGATCCTTCTGAACGATTACTTTTCGTTAACTAGTTGGGCATGAGCTATTTAAGCAGGTGAATCTCTTTTATCCAACTTCTTTACTAGACTTGATTCAATTAATACAACTAAAATTATTTCAAACATATTTGCCGTCAGTCTGGACCCTACATTTATAAAATTAGAATATTCAAGAGATAGAATTTGTACTAGTCAGATATCCTACATAATCAATTCGATTGTAGCCGACTGTCTTTGTGTGAAATTCAGTGACTGTCTTTCAAATTATTCAGATCCCCACATAAAGAATGTGTGAAAAAGCTCACATTTGTGCCATTACATACTAGTAAAAGAATCCAATCAAGTATCTCCCAACATGACTAAAATCAATCAATTGCTATTATTCTTCTCACTTCTGGTTTCCACTCTCGCAATATCTCCAATTCAACAAACCATTTGCGAGTTACAAAACACATCAAGAACAAGATACAAAACTGATTTAACAAGAGATATATTTGTCAAGCAAATTCATTCACATAACGATTATTGGAGGGATGTTCCTTTGTTCACAGCATTATCTTATGGTGTTCAGTCCATTGAAGCTGATGTGTGGTATTTTGAAGGTGATGATAACTTATATGTTGGTCATGATGAATCTAATTTAGAAGTGGACAGAACATTGAGATCACTTTATATTGATCCATTACTTGAAATTTTAAACAAAATAAATCCTCTACATTTGAAACTAATCCTAAATTTTGATCAATACAATGGTGCTTTCGATACTGACTCTAAAGCGACTTTATATTTGTTCTTGGATGTTAAAACTAACGGCAATAAAACCTGGCCAATTATTGAATCCCAATTGTCCGAACTTAAAGATCAAGGTTATTTAACCTATTTTAATGGAACACATGTAATTAATGGCCCCATTACAATTATTGGAACTGGCAATTCACCATATGAATACATCAAATCAAAAAGTACAAGAGACTTTTTCTTTGATTCTCCTTTAGCAAATTTAAATGATGACTATCCTGTTGAGTTGAATCCTATTTCTTCTTCTTCATTAAGACAATTAGTTGGTGTTAATGATTTAGCAGAAATTCCAAATTCTGGATTGAACGAAGCTCAATTCAATTCACTTAAAGAGTATATTAAAACAGCACACTCAAAGAACATTAAAACAAGAATTTGGGAAGTTTCATGGTGGCCAATTGAGAAAAGAAATAACTTAAATAGACAAATTATCGAAGCAGGCTCTGATTTTTTAAATGCTGATGATCTTTCTTGGGCTTCGACATTTTACTAACAGGCAGATGAGCCCCTACTTTATATCTATAGATTTAAACTGATCAGCCGTTGATATTTGACTTTTTTAGTGTAAGCCTAAACCACTTTTGGGGAAGCTACCTGTAGACTTTGGAGTCTGGACCCTTGTATTACGAGTTTAAACGTGAAAAAGCATTGATACTATTGATGCTAATATACTCACTTCAGGCCATGCAACTAGTACAGCTTGTCGTTATTAATAAGAAGTCATATACTATAGATAAATCAACACTAGTATTATATATTTAATGCACTAGTGATTATTAGGTTTGATAATAATGAGGTCGTAGGCAAATTTCTGGTTTGGTCTCTATTGTAATGAAATTCATGTTGACAGTTAGCTTCTCTGAGTTTTGGTGTATTGTTTTATGACTGAACTTACAGGTCTTTAAGAATTTTCTAAAGCTTTTGGATATGAGTGACCTCACTGTGTAAAAGTATGATGGATTGTATTTAAGTCAGTTTTATTAGAAATCTTGCTTTATTTCTATCAAGAATCAAAAGCAAATAAAATAAATGTAAGAAACAAAAATCGGTTCAGCCACGCCGAGTATCTTTTTCTTTTGTTTACAAAATAGTGAAAGACACATAAATTAGAATCAATTTTTATAAATAGTTCACTGCACTTTAAATATGTCTAATAAGATAATTAGAAAGCAGAGCATCTGGTCAAAGATAAGTGGATATCCTCTTGATTTACTACTTGCGTTAAATGAGCATCGTGAATCAATTGACTGGGATGAATATTCGAATTCAATTGCTTTACCATTAGGTTTTATTTTGACAATATTATACTTCTTTTTAAGACTGTGGGATGATTATAATTCAGTTGAAACGTCAAAGCAATACAATAATATCTATTTTGATTATGATTATGATATATTAAAAGATTCAAAATATTTTAATGAAAGAAAACATGATTATTTTGGTATTAATAAAATTTTCAACACAATTAAATTCATAATCATATCAATCAATGTGTTAAATACAACGTTATTTTTATTCAAATCAAGAACCTATACAGTTTTCAATAAGGATAAATTGCTTGGTAATTCAACAAATGCAATGAAAATAACTAGAAATAATATTCCAAAGAATCCATATATTGAATCTTTCAATAATTTATTCTTTAAAAATGCATATGATAATAATGATGATGATATTGAGTCATATTGGGAATTAAAAGTATGGAATCCTTCAAAATTTTCAACTCATTTATTTGTATCATTTCCACCTTTTAATATTTTATTTTTATTTTTATCACAATCTTCATTCATCAATTTGATTTATTTATTCATGACTTCAATTATTTTATATTTTGTTGTAATCAGAGGATATTTAATTTTGATCAAAGATAAACAAGTCTTATATCAAGAAACATTCGATGAATATGAAAGAAAATTCATCAGACCAAAATTATCCATCCCAAGAAGAGAAGTAGCCATTGATGCAACAAGAGGTCCACATAATAATTCATTTAATTCAATTGAAATCTTCTCACCACATTTAACTGAAAAGATATTCAAATCTCATGATTTCAAAGGTGCTGAATCAGTTGAGAAGTTTGATCATGGTGAATTTACTCCAATAAAAAAGAAGGCTCCAATTAATCTAATAAATACTGGGACTTTAAGAAAACAAGTTTTAGCAACACCAAATCAAAAGACTAGATACTCAACTTATCAACCTTCACCACTGGCTAGAAAAAGATAAAAATATTCTTACAATAAGTTTTTTTGATTCATAATATTGATCATACTATTTTTAATAACATTATTTAATAAATCTATAGAGTTACAAAGTGTTTTTTTTTAAATTGTAGCTTTTCTTTTCTACTTTTATAAATCTTCCCAGCCGAATAACCAGTTATTAACTTTATTTAATAGCGAATTATTGTTTGACTTCGAAGATTCTAAAATTTTGTTTGAATATAAAGTCTTTTTGATATCTTTTGATTTTATGAATATTTTGTCATCATTTTTCAAATTTAATCTTGTTGATTTCTTATTTGGATTGAACTTCAGTAAATCACTGTCATTACCATTAGTATTATTATTAACTTTTTCTGAATTACTCAAAAATTCAGATTCTCCAATATCTTGTAATTCATCAATTGAAATTGAAGCAATTTTTTCAACAGCATCTTTACTGTATGGAACACAGCCTATGATTGTTCCAAAAAACACTGATCCACTTTCTTCTAATGCTCTAATTGCAGATGCTTTATTATCATATGTAAGTTTGACCCATCCATTACCTGTATAAATTGGATATATTTTCTTTTGTTTTTTGTTATTAAAAATTGGGTTGATTCTTGTTGATTCAAAATCTTCTAAAATTGTACCAAATTTGGAGAAATATTTAATGACATTATTAGCTATTGATTCTGGGTATCCAAAGACTAAAACTGCAGATTCAGTTGAAAGTTTATGACTTTGTTGATTATCTTTTGATTGCTGTTGTACTAGTTTTTGTTGTTGAAATGAGGATTGCGATTGCAATTGGGATGTAGAAGAGCCATTTAATTTGCTTGGGGTTTGTAATGCAGAGATTGTTTGATTTGGTTTGAATAAATTATCAGGCAGAATATTTTTAGTTGCATCAATTTTATTTAATGGAGTACCGTTATTAGTGAAGGTATTATCATTCTGCAAAGACAGATACGATTCAGTGTTATCTTCTTTTCTTAAATCAGAAATGGTTCTTGTTGGTGGTAACTCATCAGAAAGGGCATTAACATGGGATAATTCTGAGTTGTTTCTTCTTGTTCCAAAATTAATAGTATTGAAACCAGATGAGCTTCCGATTTGATTAGATTTAGTCTTTGTTAAGAAACTGGATGATTCAGTATCAGCATCAGATTCTCTTTTTACAACACTTGATGGAAGTGTACGTCTCTTGGGGTTATTAAACCATAAAGGTGCATTATTTGAAGCTTTTGAAGAGTTTGTTTTTTGATTAATATCAGCTAATGTTAGATTGGAGCCATTCATATTAATATCTGAGTGCTGTTTATGAATTGGAGTTCTTCTATTTGGAGAGTTCACTGAGATTTCATCAGTAGATCTGTCACCGATATCGACTTTTAATTGATAGAAACGGGAGCCTTTTGGAGTTTCTGAGTTGAAGATATCAGCATTTGGTTGAAAAACTGAGCCGAACAAGTCTGTGGAAGGCTGCTGAGCTCCGTTAATTCTTGAAGACATGGCTGAATATTTATAGAATTAACGGATTGGATCTACTTCAAAAAATTTGTTTTTGTTTTCAGTTTTGATATTCCAAATCAGGACTTACGAGGGTGGTCGGAAGTCATAGAATGTATTTGAGTGGGAACATTTGTTGGTAATACTTGCGATATCTGAGCGTGTGTTTGGCTGATCATGTAGAGAATAAGCTGCTGTCTCTGAATATTTAGATATTATTTGGAAGAAATCAACTTTTACTAACAAATTTCGCACAAATCTCCAATATTTTGCCATTTTTATCACAAAAAATCCAAACACCAAATTTATTCCATAAAGTGGCAAAAAGTCAAAAGAAAACAACGAATTAAATCGAGTTTCTTACTGGCAAAAACACTCAATTCAAGCACAGAATGTCAGCACAACTGTTGGAATCAGCGAGAACGGCTCGTGATTTGAAGAAATATGCGGAAGCTGAAGATTTATACAAAAAAACTATCCAGGAAAAACCTTTAAAATCAAATGATTTCGCTAATCAAGAAACTGCAATCTTTGAATTAGGTAACTTATACAAAGATCTTAAAGATTCTGATAAATTAACCCAATTGATCCCAGAGGCAAGAAATGTCATATCAAGTTTAGCCAAATCAAAAGCTGCTAAAACCATCAAGACTTTAATTGATTTATTCGATGGAATCCCAGATTCAACAGATGCTCAAATATCTTCATTGAAAGATTCAATTGACTGGTCAATTGCTGAAAAGAGAACATTTTTAAAACAATCATTATATTTAAGATTATCCACAGTTTATTTCGAAAAAAAGAAAGCCTATCAAGATTCTTTAACAATTATTAATAGTTTATTAAAAGAATTTAAAAAATTAGATGATAAATCTTCATTAGTTGAAGTTCAATTATTAGAATCAAAAGTATACCATTCATTAAGGAATTTATCAAAGGCCAAAGCTGCCCTAGCTTCTGCTAGAACTTCAGCAAACGCAATCTATTGTCCAACTGCATTACAAGCCGATTTAGATAACATGAGTGGGATACTTCATGCTGAAGATAAAGACTATAACACTGCATATTCTTATTTCTATGAGTCTTTCGAAAACTATGCATCACAAGATGATGATAAGAATTCCATAAGAGTTTTAAAATACATGCTTTTAACAAAAATTATGTTAAATTTACTTGATGATGTTAAACAAATTTTAGATTCCAAATATGCATCAAAATACAATTCAAAAGAAATTGACGCAATGAAAGCAATTGCCAAATGTTACTCAAATAGATCTTTAAAAGAATTTGAAGAAACTTTATCTATTTATGGTAAAGAATTATCCTCAGATACAATTATTAAATCTCATTTTAATGCCCTTTATGACACTTTATTAGAACAAAATCTTATTAAAGTTATAGAACCATTCTCTGTTGTTGAATTAGATCACGTTGCTAAAATTATTGGTCTAGATATTAGACAAGTTGAAGGGAAATTAAGTCAAATGATTTTAGATCAAGTGTTTTACGGTGTTTTAGATCAAGGTAATGGATGGTTATACATTTATGATAAACCTCAAACTGATCCAACTTATGACTCAAGTGTTGAATTAGTGAAGCAAATGTCTACTGTTGTTGAATTGCTATATGAAAAAGCTGCTACTCTTAATTAGAAAATCATTTTTTAAAATAAAAGAATAATTATAAATAGATGGTAACTTTGTACATTAATTTTTTGTTTTTATTAAAGTAATTTCGTGTCTAAACGTATATATAACATTTATAAACTTTTACCAGCTGATAATGCTGCACATTGAGCAACTAATTTTAGATATTCTTTCAATTTATCACAATTTTGAAATAATAAATAAAATTTAGTGGTTTCATTAGCAACAAGATTAGTTAACTCTAATGCTTCAATTAATAAGTTTGAATTAACAGATCCACCTTCAACGTATATATTATGCAATTGAATGATTAAATATGGAATGTATAAAGTTCTTAAATCTTGAATTAATTCAACTTCATAATTTGAATCATTTGATAAATCTAATAAAAATTCATTTAATGTCTTGTTTAAAATCTTAGAAACTCTTGAAATTGTATCAATGATTGTGATTTTAGAGATTATTTTATTTGAATTGATTAATTTCCATTCATCAATTGAATTGAACGAATCGATTAATAAATCATATTGTAATAATTCTTCTCTTTCTTGATTACTAACTTCTAAATCAACTGTATCAATACCCAAGTTTTCAATATCATATAGTTTTAATAATTGTTGAATTGAATTCCTTGATGTAAATTCCTGTAATGCTTTAACTTTACCATTTAATAAAAATCTTCTGAACAAAGCAACTGTTGAATGAATTGAGTCAGAAAACATTTGCGCTTCAATGAACCATTCAACACACCTAATTAATTTATCATCAACCTCATCAGTCTCTTGTAATGAGACTTTTGATCTAACTTCATAATGACTTTCTGTGACTTTGAAAACTCTTTCAACTGTTCTTTTTAAAATATTTTCTAATGGTAATTTATATAATCTACTTAATTCTAGTTGTTTTTTTCTAGTATCATTATCAAAAAGATCCATTAAAAATAATGAATATGCATCTCGTGCTTCAATTTCAGGTAAAAATGAAACGTATAATGGAATTAAATCATATTGTTCATAAAGTCTTAAAATTAAAATGTATGTTGTAACTAATTTTGTACAATCTTCTATATCAATTGCATTTGGATCAATTATTGAAACAAAAATAGCTAAATGAACAATAACTCTTAATGCATATGATTCATTTAAGATCTCATTAGATTCTTCATTTCCTAGCATTATATTACCAATAAAATTTAATGATGAGTGTATAATTGGTTTAATATTATTTGATATTATTGATGCAACTAGGATTCTTAGAGGATGTTCACTCTCTTCCTTTCTATTCAATGAAATTAAATTCAAAACATTTTGAACAGTTAGTTTTTTTTGAGGGAATGCTAAAATTATATCACTTGATGGAATTCTATTTTCTTTAATCAATTGACTTTCAACTTCATTTGTTAAAATATGGTTTAAATAGACTAGCAAATCTGAATCCCAATTTTTGGATAGTTCTAATGTGACTAAATCACCAGCTAAAAATGAATAGATTGATCTTTCATATATACTTATCTGTTCATTTTTGGATAATAGATAAACAGTTCTTCTCCACAGAGCCTTTTTCTTAATACCACGAGTTGAATGATCTATATCATTACTGTCATTAAGTTGATAGTCAATAACAGGATCATAGTATTCATGTGTACCTTCAATTATCATTTTCAAAGTCCAGTTATTAGTTCTTTCACATTCTTCAGAAGCTTCTTTGATTGAACCATTTAGTAAAAGTTCCAAGATGTATTTGTAAAAAATTTCATCATTCTCAGCGTCCTTTGGATCAATTTTGGCATTCAAACGAATTGGGGCATCAATATCTAAATTTTCTAAACTATTTGAAGTTTGAGTATTCCACCATTTTGAAGTTGATAACTTTGAAGGTTTTTCGACTATCAGTGAATTTTCTTGAATCCAAAATATAATCAACCAAATTTCATAAAGTTTTGGATCACTTTGATAAAAATTCTCTTGAAATACAATGTTTGAATTAAAAGCATTAACTAAAATATTTGATTTAGCTTCACTGTATCTGTAGCCAAATAAAATTTCCGTTAAATGCCACAGCTTGACTTCCAGATCCCAATCTTCAAATTCTGATGTGGTTACACCTTCCTCGGAAATATCTTGGGCTTTAATAGCGGCAATAGATCTGAATTCTCTTAAAATATCATATTCATCTTTGATTGTATTCAATTTGAATTCTTTTAGCACTGTTGCGAAACTGTTGAGAATTTGTGGATCGTGTAAAGATTCCATAGTCTGGATCTGTGTTTCTGAGTTCATCTTTGACTGAAAACTGTCAATTAAACTGAGAATTGAACTCAAATCAACTTTCTGTAATTTTTTGTTTGTTTTGGTTTTCTGAAAATCGATTTTTTTTTAATTTTTAATTTTCAAAAACTTACGTAAAAACCATGAAAAAGTTCCTAATGAGGATATAGCCTAACCGGGAATTACAAGTATAACTAAAATGATGTTTTTATAAGAATTGTATTAAAAATTAGATTTATCTTGAGGAAGATACTATGCCTTGTACTATAAGTGCTATTATTGAGAAGGAAAGAAGTTCAAGTCTCCCAACTCTTTTAAGAAGATGTCCATTCAGCGAACACGCATAAACTGGTGCTTTGGTCAACAGAAACTAAACCTCTCCAGACACCAATTTCATTACATTTAATCGGTATTTCCCAATCACCAAATGGAGTATGTTGATCCTTCTTGGTTAGTTTAATGATTTTACCAGATGGTGATTGTAATGCAATCTTTAACTTGGAAGTTGGGGTTGATAAAGTTGGATCTTGATAAGGAAATTGTAAAATATTAAAAATATAATCAGCTCCATATTTTAAGTTCTTGTTTTGTGGTTGCTTTATGTATAAATCATTCTGTTGAGCTGGAATTGTTGGATATCTAGAAACAAACTCCAATGGTTTATACTTACCATCATGAGTAATTGGAACAACTAATGATAATGGATGGACATTAGCTGTTGATCTTTGAGAACCTTTAAGACCTGAGTAAATATTGATGAAACCGACAAGCTGATTTTTTGGTAAATGACCTTTAATTTTGCAATATTTTTCATTATGTTTCCAATAGATTTGTGATAATGTATTGGTTATAGAATTTTTAGTTAAAACCATTGCATTAACTTCAATATCTTTAGGTATTTTCAAATCCATTTCAAATATTTCAAAATCAACTAATTTTGTTAATGCATTATTAAATTTATGTAATTTTAAACCATTTCTGAAATATGATGGAAAACATGGAGGTAATGCTAAAGCAACCATTGGATCAATTGGTGGAACTATATGTTGTTCTTCAAATTTGTCTGGGATGTGAGTATAAATCAAATCTAAAGGTTCTGTTAAGAAATAAAATGATTCACTTCTTTCTTCTGGATTCTTGGAACGTGGAAATATTAATTCATGAATTGGATTTGACAAGTTACCTAAACTAACATCAATAAATCTCCATTCACCATTAATCAAGATAGAATTCCAATAATGTCTGACAATAGATTGCGGAGTTTTCAACGAGCCAACTATTAATTCAGAGTTTAAACCCATTGTCGTTGATAAACTTTTGAATAGATATGCCAATCCCAAACTGTCTGCCTTTTTCAATTTAAAAATTTCATGAATGTTTGGTTCAGTTGGGTTTTGATCACCAGAACTTTCAATAATCTCAAAATGTTCTGTGCATAAAACAAATAAGGCTCTTATGTATTCTAATTTACTTGAATATTTCATACCCAGTTCATTTGCAATAAAATCTTCAGGTGACATAATGGAAGCTCTTGAAGAAGTTTTCAAATGTCTAACATATTTATCCACATGCGTTAAATTAATAGTTGTTAAATCTAATCTATGTTCATTTTGATAAACTTCATTATTGTTTATAGTTGAAACTTGTTTATGCGGTTCAAAAATAATATAAGCCTCATTTTCTCTAACTCTTTTTTCCCTTGACTGACGTTCCTTTGCACTTAAAGAGTTTGCTCTATTTAAATCAATTTTAAAATCTATCCAAGAGTTAACTTGTTCATTTTCTTGAGATTCTTTTGATGTATTAACTAATGATTCAACTCTTGGTAAAGGAGGTGCTTCTTTTGTAGAGAAAAACTTTTTCAATAGTCCTGTGGTTTGGATCTTTTTATTTTTATCATCAACTAATAAACCTTTTGCGGATCCACTTGAATTCAAACTTTCTATATTTTTTTCTCTTTGCTTTTGTGAATCTTCATATTTATGTCTAGCATAACTTCCCGCACTTGTTGCACTGAAATCACTCATTGCTAAGGAGCTGTTATAAGAACTTTGAGAGCTTGAAAAATAGGAACCATTAGAATATGTGAATATGTTTGAACTTTTTGAAACAGTTGATCTTGATTGTGTTAATGACTCTGGATCATACGGAACTATAAACTCATTATTTTTATAACTCGATCTAGTTGCTTGCTTCAATAAAGTTGGTTTCTCACCTTTAGATGATGAATAAGGATCGGAAATTCTAAAAGGGTCAGATTCATTTGTTCTTAAATTAAATGTAGATTTTGATTTTGTGAATGGAATTGAGTGTTGTGGAGGTGGGGGAGCAAATAAATTAGGTTGTGATTGATAGTGATCACGAGAAACTGATGATTGTAGTTCACGAGTTAATTTAGATTCTTTCACTTGATCTTGCAACCTGCCAGGAACTGAGTTTGAATGGATCATGGGACTTCTTACTTGACTTGTTCTTGAACGGAATTTATTGATGCTATCGTCATAATTATACGGACTTTGAGGGGAGTGAGGTGATTGGGATGATCTTGGATCTCTCTGGCGAAGATCAGTGTAGTAATTTTGAGAAGATTGGAAGCTGAAGTTTAATTCTTCTTCAGAAGTCTGAAGTTTTGATAATCTATTATCAATAATTGGGGAAGCTATTTCAGAGTTTGACCCACTCTTTAAAGAGGTATTGAGATTAGTGTAGTCTGATTTGATAAGCTCAACATAATTGGAAGGAAATACACCTTTCATTTTGTTTCTCTTTAGTTTACCATGCCACCAGTTACCATCACCTAAACTATTAACTTCAATTATATCACCTTCAATGAAACCTAAATCTTCTTCTTCAGCTCCACTCCAAGAGTAGATAGCCCTGACCCTAAAAGGAGGTTGGGGGACTGTCATAGAACAATTGAGTGAGTGTTAAAGGGGAAGAACTACTTTGATCGTTCTAATTGAATCAAACTTTTTTTTCCTATAACTAATTTTATCTCAATATCTACGTTTTTTAATAGCCAAGCCGAATCGGGAAAAATGTAAACAAACAACCAAACAAAGTTTATAGAAGTTGATACAAAAGTTCTAAATGGTTACAAATATACACTGATATTAATTGAGTCTCATGTATTAGATTAGTTAAGAAAACATTAATATTGTTGTTTTACATCTTCCCAAAATTCCAGATTTTTACGAGACCAATCAAGAACGCATCTAGCGTAAGCTAGAATCATTTTCTTTTGATCCTCCTCTTTTAATATTTGAAAGTTATTGAGTTCAGTACTTAGACTTTCTGTAATTTTTTTCAAATCTGTATGTGCAACTTGGAATGACATCTTTGTTTGGTCAATATCAGTTTTAGTCTTATCCATATTTTGTTTTAATTGGACTTCTGGTGTTGGAGTTTCAATTGTATCTTTAACAAATGAAGTCAATTTTGAGATTCCTAAGAAGTTAAATGAAGAAGAAGAAGGCTTCTTTTGCTCTAATGGAGCAGCTTCTGTGGTTTTCAATACTTGATCTCTCTGTATTTGTTCTGCTTCCCTTTTGGCAGCAACTTTTCTATCAAAGTTGATTTGTCCTGTCTTACCTTCACCATCTGCAATTGCTTTTTCGATTCTTCTTGCTTCATCTTCTGATTTTTCTAAAAGTTTCAATTGATTCAGTTTATGTTTCAAAGTTCTTGCTGTAACGTCTAATTGTAAAGATTTTTGTTGTCTGAATTTTAGAGTCTCTTTAACAACAGATGCATAATGAACGGATTCGCCTAGAGGTTCAGAAAATTCATAATTTAAGCTATTAACTAACAATCCGGTTGTGGCATAGTTATTATCATAGGCTTGTCCAACCTTTTCCAACAATTGAGCCAAGGGGCTTGTTTCTTGTAAACTAAATGCGTTGAAAGTAGCACCAGCTTCAGTATCTTCTGTTGACAAGCTAGATAAATGTTTGATCAGTCTTTTATTAACTTTTTCAACGCCACTGGAAATGACATGATCATATTCTCTTGCTCTATTTTCAGCATGGTTGAATTTGATATCATCACTTGTTGATTTACTTGGAATTGTTGTTGTTGAGGGAATGGGTAAAAATGAATGCGCAGCTGAGGAATTGGCTGGGTCTAGAGGGTCAGCTTGAAGTATACTTTTTGGAATGTTGGATAATGGTGGTGACACTAGAACTTCTGACCAATTTGTATTAGGATCTAAAAAGTCTTGATAAACTGAGCTTTCACGTATCTTATCGACACTGAGACATCTATTCAAGAACACAGCAAGCATTCGACGTCTATGCTCTATAATCTTAGAATCTTCTTTTGCAGTAGTTGGTGCTGAGGCATATTTTGAAATGGTATGTTTTTCAGGAATTGGAGGAATAAACAACGTTGGGAATAGTCTGATTAGACTCTTTCTTAAACTTTCAAATTCGCTGTATCTTCTTCTAACAATCTGGTCATTACACTTAATGGTATAAACAATGTAACCTCTGCTAGCACCTTCATGACTTTTACCAGCGTCCACAATCTCTATTTTGATAGCAGAACTGTCTTTGAACGAGTGCTGAATTGTACTCGAGAAAGCTTCTGGATCATAAGCAACAGTATGGCTCACCACTTGTGGTTTATTCTCTGAATCAGAAGGTTCAGTAGCAGTTGAATTGTCTGGTACTGACTTATCGGTAGTTGAGTCAGTCTTTTCAGTATTATCATCGTCTAAAGGAAGTTCGGTGAATCCATCTTCTGGAACCGAGAGCGTTGTGCTGGCAGTCATACTACCTTCTCCAAATGGACTGTTGTCCTCTTCTTCCAATGACATTTCCTTAATTTGAATTGAGTTGAGTTAAATGATTTTTCAATCTTTTGGACCCAAAAATAAAATCAAAAAATGAAATTCTGAGAAAAGATTCAAAAATAACCCAAGTAAGAAATTACTGTTTTGGGTCAGCTCATCGGTTCGCGCACCTTTAACATAGACTTTTTTTTTCAAACTCTTTGAATTCGCAACTATTCCATCTCTTTTGGGAGGGATTTGGGAAGGACAACAGAGTGAAGATGTCAGCTACTGAGAACTCCAATATCTTGACCAAGTATCTGAGTGAAGACCAGAAATTTCAGCTAGCTAATGATCTTTCTGAAGATCTTTCAAATAAACAAAATATAGTCGGTTTAGTTGAAGTTTTAGATTTATTAGATTCAAAATCGATAAACTCAATTGGAAACAAATTATTTAATTTCGTCAAATCTTTCATCACCGATCAAAAAGACATAGAAGAAATCCAAAATCTACTACCTTTAATATCCAAGTTACCAGCTGCAAGTGAACAACTATTACATTGGGTTGAAGTTTCTATTAGTTCAACATTATCTGAAAGACGTAATTATCTATTTGAATCTTCAACACTCAAGATTCTCGAAGATAATAACGTTGATCTTTTGAAGGACAATGATATTGAATTAAATCTAGAGTACACGTTAGGATTATTAGAAAAATTATTTACTTTAGAGACAATTGATATCCCACACAGATTAGATGTTCTGCTATTAGCTCTTTTAGGTATCAATGAAGAATCTGTATCCATCAAAGCTTCAAAGGCATTAAGATGGAGATCTAGCTCATTTTCAAGTAATGAAAAGTTTATTTGGGATTTAGTCTTCAATTTAGCAGAATCTTCAAATACTTATCATGTCACAAATTCATTCATTCAATGGCTTAGATTTTTAATAAACTTAAATAAATCATCTTCAGAGTCTGAAATTTTTAGAAATTTAATTCAAAATGATAAATATTGGAGATTAATTCAAGATGGTTTAACAAGTTCAATTCATGAACAAAAGAAATATTCACTATCAATCTTAAAGTTCTCAATTCAATTAACTAAAATTGATTTAAACAATTCATTAATGACCTTCGAAGTTTCAAAAACTGAAGAAAATGTCAATCATTGGAAAAGATTTTGCACTTTATATGAAATTGTTGCCGTTGATACCGCTTTAAACCAAGCTGAAGCTGCAAAAGGTGACATTATACAAATTTTATCACCAGAATCATACATTAAACCATCATGGAGTATTGCCTTGTTAAGTACTGGGTTCAAAGCAAATATGGAAACTGTTCGTAAATTTGCTTTAGGGCTAATGTATTCTGTCCCAAAGGAGAATCTATCAATTTTTGCTCATAAATTATTAACA
Source organism: Phaffomyces opuntiae (assembly GCA_003707165.2). NCBI lineage: Eukaryota > Fungi > Ascomycota > Saccharomycetes > Phaffomycetales > Phaffomycetaceae > Phaffomyces > Phaffomyces opuntiae. Next base: position 93,725 of record PPNH02000020.1, read on the forward strand.
AGTGTGTTTTTGAAATATGCAGTCGAAGCACCTCATTTTCAAGTCAAGAAAATTGATGATAAATTAGTCTGTCCATATGGTGAACAACTTGAGGAATTTGTTAAAAATGTATTATTGTCTTTGAGAAAAGATATTTCAAGTTTTGAAGTTCTAGTTGGTCAATTGTTAGATCTTTTGGTTGATTCAAGAGAATATTTTGCTCCTGCAAGAATTTATTTAACTTCAGGTATCCTTAAAGGTTTGAAATCACAAAAAATATTGGATAAAACTAACTTAGAACAACTTTACAAATTGTTTAACTCTACTGCAGGAGAAGGTTCATATGAAACATATTTACAAACATTACACATTTTATTTTTAAAGCATTTAAAACCTAATCAAATTGGTTTACTACTTGATTCATTGACTCAATTTGTTCTGTTAAATAGTTATTCTATATTATTTGATAATATTGAATCGTTTTTCGATTATGTTGCCACTTATAGTGTCGATGAGTCAATTTTAACTAACTATGCTTCTAAAAGTCCAGAATATCAAGTTGTTCTCTTTGCTTTATTAGAAAAATATAATCCTAATTCTGAATTATTTTTGAGAGAATTATCAAATAGTGGATTTAATGAAACTGAATCTAATGATTTATCGTCACCATTTAGTAAATTACTTACTAGTTTAATTTCCAACCCAGAAAATTCAGATTTTACTAAAGCTTCCAGTTTAGTTAAATTAAATGTTTTTAAAAACACTAGTTGGGCAAATGTTAATTTAACCCGATTATTTAACTCAATTTTAAATGATGAAATTGATTTTGATCAAGATAAACTTGAATTTTTCGAAAAAGTTTACGAAAAATATGTTGAGAATAGTTATAATGAAGATAGTTTCAAATTAGAATTCAACGAATTGATTAAATTATTTGACAAATTGGATTCAATTGATGGTTCATTCAAATCCAAAGATTTGATAATCGGTTCCTATTTAAATATTGTTGTTAGTTATTTGAAAATCACACCATTAGATGAAAAGCAATTAAATGAATCACTTTCAATTCTACAAAAATCTTTAAAAAGTGGATTTTATTTAACTTTTATTAAAATTTCAGAAATTTTACAATATTTCTTTTCGAGTTATGAACAATCAGTTGATTTAATCACATCTATTGAAATTTTAGAATCAATCTGGGAATTCATCACTGGTGAAAGGTTAGTTTTAAATCAGAAGGATATGCATTTATCACTAATCAAAACTTTTTTCCATACAACTCTATTAAAAGATACAATCAATAATGAATTTAATGGTAAAACTTTAAAAAAAATTGGACTAGAAATTGTTTCATATTCAGCTGCAAGAAGATCTTTTCTACCATGTTTATCAACTTGCTTATTACAGTACAGTTTAGGTTATAAACAAGAGTTCCAACAAACTGAATGGATAATTGAGTTAATTTATCAAATTTTAACTATTATTCAAGATGATAGTACTTCATTCAAGATTAAAAATCTAATATGTGAGAAATTTGATGAAGAAGTTTCATTCGAAAAGGGTTTATATCAAAAAGAATATGGAGAAGAAGAGGTTTCTTCAAAGATTAATATTATTTCAATTCTATCTCAATCATCTGATGAATTTGCAAATTTATATTTCAATCATGTCATTAATAAAGATCCATTTAAATTAATCAGTCCTAAAAAGGCAATTGACATTTTTGAAGAATATAAAAGAGTTTACGGCTACGCTTCATTATTATTATTATGTCCAAAGATTTCTAAGGAATCATTATCAGGCTTTGTTGCTAATACATTTTTGAATGCTTTAGAATTTGAACCTAGTCCTTGGATTAGATTATATCTTGAATGGATAATTGCAGTTGATATGATTCAATCTGAATCTAATAGACATGTTCTATGGGAATTATTCCAAGTCCAAAACAAACCAACGTTAGTTATGTCAGTTGAAAGAATTGCATTTTTAGTTTGTCAAAAATTAAATAATGATGAGCCAGGGCTTAAATTTTTTGAAACTTTTGCAAGATCTCTAATCACAAATTGTACTTCTAACAAAGCATCAACTAGACATTTTTCAAATTCTTTGTTCTTATCATTATACCCAGAACTTAAATCTAAAAAAATTGAATTACCAATTGAACCAGTTTTATTAAATCTTTATGAGCAAGCTAAAACTTTAGAATCAAGAGGTAAATATAGAAGTGGTGATGCATTGACTTGGAGTATTGCAAATGATTTCAATTTAACTTCAATTTTTGGTGGTGTTTTGAAAAGGACTTCATCAAGAGAAATTAGTGTTGCAATTACTGAAGAAGAATTTAAAAGATATATTTCTTCTGATTTAGATGTTCCAATTGGTCAATTCATATTTCCTTGGTTTAATAATGATGATAAAAAAGAAGAAGTTGATTCAAACGCAACAAACTCAACTTTACAAACAAAGAGCGGTGCTTGGGAATATGTTCTTGATCTGGATGAGCAACAAGGAGTTGTGAAACGTACAGATTTGATTGTTGTTAGTTCATTAGTTGATAAACCTCCTAATTTAGGTGGTATCTGTAGACTGTGTGATGTTTTAGGTACAGGATTGATGACAGTTGATGATTTAAGAGTCACTCAACATCCACAGTTTAAGAATGTCGCAGTCACAGCTGATTTCTGGATGCCAATGTCAGAAGTTAAGATCGAAGACATTGTTCCATTCATGCAAGAAAAGAAAAGAGAAGGATACACATTAATTGGGTTAGAGCAAACAGATAAATCAATTGTGCTTGGACCAGAGACCAGGTTTCCAAAGAAATCTTTATTTCTATTAGGTAGAGAGGCTGAAGGTATTCCTGGAGATCTTTTAGCAGAGTTAGATTACTGTATTGAGATCCGTCAAAGAGGTGTGATTCGTTCCATGAACATCCAAACTGCCACTGCTGTTTTGGTTCACGCTTACTCTTCCAGCATTGAGTAGTAAGTAAATAAATAGATTATAGAAGTATCAATCATTTTTATTTTTTTCTAAAATAATTTATATTTAAAACTATACAACTAAAAACCTCTCTTTAGGACTCTATCCATTCTTACGTTTCTTGTTACTATCTTGTATAAATCGGATTTACATCCCCCCGAGCCCCACTAGTTTGACACATTTTTGAATCGGGAAATAAATCCGATATTCTTTCAGATAAATAAATAACTTTATCTTTCAAACTTCATCAACTGTTCCTTCAAAAAAACACAAAGACAACACTTAGGATTCTCCATTTACATCATGTCTGCACCATTTGAAGGCCCTCCTCTCAATCCAAGGATCCGTTCCCTTATTGCCAGTGTCTTCGTGGCTCTTGCTTCAGGAACTCCCTATGTTTATTCAATGTATGGGCCACAACTAGTGAAGAACGCTGATTTATCAGCTAGTGATGCTGGAAAACTTTCATTGGCCCTAAGTATTGGTGGCAGTATTGGTGGTTTACCAGCTGGTATCCTCATCGACTCTGCTGGCCCAAATATCGCTACATTAGTTGGATCAATCATCACTTTTGGCTCTTTCGCAGTCTTATATCATGAATTTGTTAACAAATCCGCAAACATCCCACTTTTAATGACAGCATTGGCTGCATCCTCATTTGGATCAATCGCGTGTTTCTATTCCACAGTCAATTGTATCACTGCTAACTTCCCTCGTCACAGAGGAAGTGCTGGTGCTTTCCCCGTTGCCAGTTATGCCTTAGCTGCTTTGGTGTATTCTGCGATTGCTGTGCACTTCTTCAAAGATAACACTGCAGGCCTCTTAAAGTTCTTCTCACTCTTCTCATCAATCGTTTGCTTTCTGGGCTCATTCTTCTTGATTATTGTTGATAAGAAGAAAAATAAGAAACAAAAAAGCTTGAACCCATCTTCGGAGCACACCGAATACGAACCATTATTAAGAAGAAATTCTTCATTTTTAGAGCAAGTCAATGAATTGAGACAGAAATACCAGCAAAAACTCAGTTTTTGGGGTGTTGGTAGAACTCCAAGTCAATCGGCCTTGGCCTCACCAACAAATTCTTTCACTGATTTACAAGGTTTTGGTAGATTTAGAAATAGATTAGACAGTGAAGCAATTTATGTTGCTGTTGAAGATGTCCCAATTTTCGTCAAATATGGGTCACCAATATGGAACCACCATATCTTACAGAAGATATTCTCAAGGTTATACCCTAAATTTTATATCATATTAGCAAGTTTACAAGCAATTGGCCAATTTTACATTTATAGTGTTGGTTATATAGTGTTTACATTGAAAGAAGCAGATCATAAAAGTTCATTAACTGCAGCTGAAGCACAAGCTCTGCAGGTGTCAACTCTTGCATTTGCGAGTTTTCTTGGTCGTTTATCTTCTGGTCTAATTTCAGACATAGTCGTTAATAGATTAAAAGCTCAAAGAGTTTGGTGTATTCTATTCGCAGGTATTTTATTATCATTTGGTCAATTTTTAACCATTAAGATATCAAATCTTGACCATTTAATTATCCCATCATTCATCAATGGATTTGCATTTGGTTTCATCTTTGGGGCTTTCCCTGCTATTCTTGCAGATAGTTTTGGTACTGAAGGTTTCAGCACACTTTGGGGATTTTTAACAACTGGTGGTGTTTTCATTTTAACTGGTATTACAAGTAATTTTGCATCAAATATGAGTAAACATAGTGGAGATGATGGAGTTTGTCATCTTGGTGTTGAATGTTATAAAGAAACTTTCAGATATACTCAGATTGGGGCATTGACCATTTGTGTGTTAGTTTCAATAACCATTTATTGGAATCATAAGATTGCATCTAGTAAAAAGTGATCATGAATGATCTATTTCTTTCAACATTCATGTTTTATTTAGAAATTATTATTTATTATGTTTTAATTATTATTATTATAAGTTAATGTTGATGATTTCATTATATTATTATATTATTATAAAGGTACACTACAGTTTAAAGGGAATTAGGAATTTCTATAAATGAAATGATATATTTATTTATTTTTTTAATATGTGTATGATAATATTGTAGAAGATAAGATTATAACATTTTATTCATTCATCGTTCATAAATAACTCAATTTTCTAATTTTTTTCTTTCTTTGTCATTTAGTCCCCAATTTATTCAGCAACTGTAGTTTCAACAGCTTCAAGAACTTTTGGAGTTGGAATAAAATCTTTATAAGTACTTAATTCTTTGAAATATAAGTTACAGTTATAATCCCAACCGCTCAATAAACGAGAAGCTTGACATTCTTCTTGTGTCCATGGGTTACCATAAATCAAAGGTGAATAATTGAAATAGAAAAAGAATGAAAGAACAGCAAATGAAATAATGATAGTATAACCAACTTGTTTCTTTCTTGATAAAATATAGCTAACAATAATATCTAAGAAATGTGATAAAGCTAAAACACCAAAATAATAAGCTGGTAAATAATGATGTAGGAACATTTGTCTACCCATTAAGAAAGATGGAGCATAATGAATTAACCAACCTAACATGTAATGAATAGTTTGAACGTTAAAATTGAAAATATGTTCATCATCTGCAACTCTTTCACCTAATTGCCATCTTAAAATTTGAATGACACTATAAACAACAAATCCAAAGATTAGAATAGTAACTGACCACCAAACTGGGGCATTACCGAATAAATAGATATTTCTATGGTGTTCACCCCAATAGTTAATACCTCTTAACAAGAATGGCCAAGTGTATGGAGAAGATTCATATATATGAGATGAAGTTAGACCTTGATTAATTTTCCACATTTTGGAATGAGATTCAAGAATTTTTTCAAATAATGATAATTCTCTATAATTAACTCTTTCAGCATTTTCAGGTAAGAATTCATTTGAATTTTGTTCAACATACCACAATGATTTATCAAGAACACCTTGAGCTGTACAAGTGACTTCTTGTTGTTCGAAAGCCCATTTTGGTAATTTAACTTCATGAGAAAATAAATAACAACCAGTCATGGCGTGACGTAATCTGAAAACGGTTTCTAATGCTCTAACTCTTTCAGTTGCAACACCTGCTGGAGTATATTTTTTTTGAATTTCAACAACAAAATCATCATTAGCATCACCTTCAAACCCTTCATAACCATAACCTGAGACTTCCTTTTGCCAGTCATTTTCAGAAACTGGACATTTGTGATCATGAGAATGTAAACGATGGGAAGTTTTGGTATGATATAATCTAATTTTTGTACCATCCGTAATTGGTTGAAAGGAGGTTGGAGCTTCAGAGACGTTATATAGTTCAATTTTCCAATCATTATTGGCATCTAAATGTGGATATAAAGTAACTTGTTGTTGTTTTGAACCAGATTCATATAATGCAGAATGGGAATGTAAATAACCACCTTGAGTAGCAACATGACGTATAGACACAACTGAACCAACACCAACATCAGCTAATATATTAGTTGGGATTTTGTTACCTTCTAAACCTGCTCTGAAAGCAGAAGTCATAAATGCACCCCCATCACCTTCTCTAAATAACATATTGAAATGAACAGAGAAAAATGCAACGTATAAGGCGAATGGAACACCTAACAAAATTATACCTCTTGCGAAAGTTTGTTTAACAATTTTAGATGGTGACATTGATAAATCACCAATTGCAAACCAAAGATCCCACACGTTTAGTAAACCGACCCAAGCAATGGTGAATAAACCAACCCATTTAGAGGAGACAGCTAAACCTAAAGCAACACCAGTTGATAAAAGAGCTTTATACCATCTAAAAGTTAATGGAATTTCATTTTGAGCTCTTTTATAACTATAAGCAGCAGCTGCAATGAAAAAAATTAAAGGAGCATCCAATAAAATATATCTTGAGATGGTAACAAATGAATTTTCCCATGCAAATAATAAACCACAGATGAAAGCAACAGAAGATCTAACACCTGATGCTTTTAAAGTTAAAAAGAATAGAACAATAGTACCTAAACCTAAAGAAGCTGAAAACAAACGCATTAAAGTATATGGAACATTTTCTGGATATTCTAAACCAATTTTTTCGAAAGTGAAATCACCATTGAAGCCACCAATAGAAGCAATACCAGCAAACAACATTTTAGCTAAAGGTGGATGAACATCCATGAAAAATTGACCTAATAAATATTTTTTAGCAAATCCACCAAAATGAACTTCATCGAAAACAACGGAACTTGGATTAGATAAGTTTTGTAATCTGATGATACATGAAGCTAAGATCAAAACAACAAGATAAATTGAGTCATTTTTAGAAACAGAACGTAATTTTGATAATTCTGCAGGTGGAGTTGTTACTAAGAAAGGTTTTTCAGATCCTTCCTTGTAATTCAAAGGCAAGACTGGTTCGACATCGTCAAAAAAGCCAGTAGATGGGTTTGCTTCAGCAGGAGCTTTATCTGTGCTATTCTTGCCCATTTTTCTGTGTTCAATGAGCGGAAAAGAAGTGAGTTGAATAACAAATGTTAATGATTTGGAATCGCGTTCGATCTTTTTTTCTGACACGTAAAAAGTTTCGAGGAATCAGAGCTCCTAATTTTATCTATATTCTAATTATAATAATTATTATAATTGTGGTTTAACACTTTTTTTCGATCTTGTTTCTGTGTGAATGACTACAGGCTCATTCCATCAGACTCTTAATATATACGATATTGTGTTTGTGTAAAAAAAACAAAAAACATCGAGGCATTTCCTCAAAGTTATAGATACTATACCACAAATTCAGTGTAATGAACAATGTTTTTACTATCCATATTCATCATATTTCTAAGAATATGCCAATGTCTTGCAAGGTTTGATGATATATACCAAGATTGTTTATTTTATGGTAAATTCATCAAATTATCAGCATGTATTACAGAAGACAGACTATTTGAAAAGTATCTAAACGATGGAGGTTGTGACTTGGTCTTATGTAATTCTGAAAGAATGACCGGTGTTGAAGTTATCAAGATTAGAAATTCACCAGTTGGTGAAAATGGAACAGGATTCGTTGCAATTAATCATGCTGCTAAAAAAGTTATTGTTTCATTTAGAGGTTCAACTACTTCAAGTGATTGGGTGAGTGATTTTGATATTTTTTGGGACGACTACGTTCCAAGATATGATTACACAGTTCCGCCATGTGAAGAATGTAAAGTTCATAGAGGGTTTTATAACCATTTGAATTCAATCATTGAAGATATTATTGTTCCAATTGAAGAAATTTATAAAAATAAAAAATATAAAGATTATCAATTAGTTGTTGTTGGTCATTCTTTAGGTGGTGCTTTAGCCACGTTAATTGGTATTGAATTTAGAGTAAAAGGTTATAAACCATTAGTTATTTGTTTTGGAACTCCAAGAATTTTTAATGATGCTATGATGACTTGGGTTAATGAAGTATTTGAATCTGATAAACTAATTAGAAGAGCTAATAATAAAGAAAAAATCAACTGGGGAATTATTAGAATTATTCATGTTGGTGATTACGTTCCTATCTTACCTCCTGGATTTAGACAAGCTGGTGTTGAGTTTGAAATTACTGCAACTAATTTACCACATAATAAGGAAGATTTTACAATATTAGGAACAAGTTATACTGGAAATATAACTGAAGATGATAAAGATGAAACTTCAAAAGTTGAAACTAATTTCACTTGGGAAATAATATCAGAATTTTTAAATGCAAGAGAACATCGAGAGTATTTTATGGAAATCAATAAATGCTCTGATCCAGACTTTATTTGATCTTAATACATGTCCATTCTATGATTAATCAAAGTAACTTAATGACATATAATCATAATAATAATAATACTAAAAAAAAATAAATCGACATAATACCACCCATTTTAATAATCTCAAAACAAAAAAAAAAAACATAAAAACACACCTAATCAAAAAATTATCCATATAATTGAAGTTTGATTTCAATAAAATATAATTTCAGGTAACTTTCCTAAAACTTGCAGTAATACAAGAGAACCAAAATAAAAAAAAACATGCACATAAAGACACGAAAGAATTGAAAAAAGATATTTGAATAAATGTAAACTGTGATTAAATTCTTTAAAAACTATTATTGAGCTAGCTCTCAAGATAATAAACCAGTATCTTGTAAAAGGTTTGAGAAGATACTTTCTCTAACAACAACAAACACCAATTTGATATTATTTGTATCAGTAGCCTGTGTAATGTAAGGATATATTGGTAAACCAGATCTATTAACTTTGGTAAATCTCCATAATATGTATTTAGCAGCTTTATTTGCATCATTACCACCTGAATAATCAGGGAAGTATTTCTCTAATGGAGAATATTGTAATTTCTCAACAAATATATCAATTTTGTTCAAGAATAAGATAACAGAACATTTGGCAAACCATCTTGAGTTTACAACAGAGTCAAATAACGTTAAACTTTCTTCTAATCTATTTTGAGTTTTTTCTTCTAATAATGTTTGATCATATTCAGATAATGCAACACAGAAGATGATAGAAGCAACGTTATCAAAACAATAAATCCATTTCTTACGTTCAGAACGTTGCCCACCAACGTCAAATATATGAATATTCAGACCTTGTAAATTGAATTTTAAATCATAAATACCTGAAGTCTTCTTTCTTGTTCGAATAACATCTGTTTCAGTTGGTAAATAATCACTTAAAGTGATTCTATCTAATTCTTCAAAGAAATATCTAGCAGAATCCATTAAATAGAACTCATTACGATGATCTTTCAACAGCTCTAAAGTTGATGAATTTTCCCACAGTGCTTTAATTTTTTTTCCTATTGTTCTATCAAAGAATTGTGAAGGATCAACAGGAGCTCTATAGTTCAAGATCAGTTCAAAATCATTTTCATCAATTTCATCATCATCTTCATCTAATTTGACATCAAATTTTTTATATGCTTCAATTAGATCTTTAGCAGATGAAATAATGTTGCTAAAAATAAAAGGTTTAAAATCGTATAGTTCTTGCTTTGTGAACCCATTAGAATGAAGGATCTTCAATTGTTGTAAGATGGTGGACTTACCACTCTCACCAGTACCCAAAAGTAAGACTTTAGTGTATTCATTGGTGTCTTTAGTTGATGATTTTTCTAAACCGTTCAAACTTGTACTATGAGGAGATTCCGTAGTGACAAAAGTTTCAGAAGTGACAACACTCTGTTTTCTAACATCATTAGCAGAAGAGCGTTGTTTTATTTGCAATTGAGAGGCATCTGAGTTATTTGAGCCGTCAGATTTAGTGTTTGACGAGATTGAAGGCTTGTTGTTATCAATCTCATTGGTTGCAGTAGTTGTTGCTGCTGCTTGAGTCCTTTTCTGTGATGGAAGGTTGTTTTCAGAAGGGGTGGAGTCCTTGGACGCGCAGATACCCATTTTTGATATGTACAGGAGCTATAAGGTCAACTATGGATGAATTGAGGGTCCTTTGGAGCAAAAAGAAGCGAGTGTTAAATTTGTTTTTATAGCGTATTTCGTTTAATTTTGCAACTTGAAAAGCAAAAAAAATTCATCAACTAATTTTTTTTTTCGTAATTTGATGAGCGTTTCGGATTTTACTCGAATTTCAATTATTATACGAGCTGATAGACTTCAATAATTATAATTTATAAAGTATTTCTATTAATTTATATACAAATGTTAGTACGATTAGACTGGTTTACCACCAATGAACTCACTCCATCTCTTGACTTCTGATGGAATGTTGACAACACCTTCTTCTTGTTCTAATTTAGTGTGAATGTTGGCCTTTAATGCTTTAGCAAACAATAATGAGGTTTGTGGTTCATTGAATAATGGAATACCAAAATCAATGGCATTACGTCTCATAACGTAATCTTCATCTAATAATGATTCAGCTCTTGCACTGGCTAAATTAATGACACCTTTGATGTCGTATTTTTGGAAAACTTCACGTAATGCTCTTTTATCAGTTTTTGGGAATTCAATAACTTCAACTTCATAACCTGGAACTTTTTCTCTTAAATATTTGGCAACTTCTTCAGACGCTGTATAATATTTATAACCAATTGGGGAAATGATTTGTGCAACTTCACCTAAATACTCTTTAGATAAATCACCTCCGAATAAAATACCATTTGGTGGTAATGGTAAATGGAAGTTCATAGTTGATTGTAAAGCAGTCCAGTAAGCTTCAATGGTATCTTTACCGAATGAAGCAATTTCACCAGTAGAAGCCATTTCAACACCTAAAAATGGATCAGCACCTGCTAATCTGGTGAATGAGAATTGTGGAACCTTAGTAGCAACGTAATCTCTTTTAACTTCCATTAAATTAGTTGGTTTAATTTGTTGACCTAAGATAGATTGAACAGCAACATCAATGAAATTAGTACCTAAGACTTTAGAAACGAATGGGAAAGATCTTGAAGCTCTAATGTTACATTCAATAACTTTTAATTCTGGATGATCTGGGTTAGTTTCAACATCGTTTTTAATGATTTGCATGTTGAATGGACCAGTGATATTCCAAGCTTTAGCAACTTTATCAGCAATATCCTTTAATCTACCCATAACAGCTGGAGATAAGTTTTGTGGTGGTAAAACTAAAGTAGCATCACCTGAATGAATACCTGCGTTTTCAACGTGTTCAGAGACAGCATGAACGATAACTTCACCATTTTGAGCAACACCATCAATATCAATTTCTTGAGCACCTTCAATGAATTTAGAAATAACAACTGGATGATCTGGAGAAACTTTAGCAGCATTACCTAATTTAGAAGCTAATTCTTCTTCATTTCTAATAACTGACATAGCGGCACCTGATAAGACATAAGATGGACGAACTAAAACTGGGAAACCAACACTATCAGCGAATTTCTTAGCATCTTCAATTGAAGATAGTTCTTTCCAAGCAGGTTGATCAATTCCAATAGAATCTAAAATTGAAGAGAATTTATGACGATCTTCAGCCTTATCAATATCTCTTGGATCAGTACCTAAAACTTTAGCACCACTATCTTGTAAAGCTAAAGCAATGTTTTGTGGTAATTGACCACCAACTGAAACAACAACACCTTTAGAGTTTTCTAATTCATAAATATCTAAAACTCTTTCAAAACTTAATTCTTCAAAATATAATCTATCAACTTCATCAAAATCAGTTGAAACGGTTTCTGGGTTATAATTAATCATGATAGTCTTTTTGTTGTTTTCTCTTAAAGCACGAGCAGTATTAACAGCACACCAATCGAATTCAACAGAAGAACCAATTCTATAAACACCTGAACCTAAAACTAAAGTACCAAAATCATTAAATTCAACATCATTTTCAGTAGCGTTATAAGTGGTGTATAAATAATTAGTAGAAGCTGGGAATTCAGCAGCTAAAGTATCAATCTTTTTAACGAATGGAATGATACCAAAGTTCTTTCTTCTTGCTCTAACTTCTAACTCAGTTGAACCAACAGCTAAACCAATTTGTTTATCTGAGAAACCTAATTTTTTAGCCCTTGAAATAACATCTCTGTTTAAACCAAATAATGAACCAATTTTTTCTAATTCCTTTTGCATTTCAACAATGTTTTGTAATTTGTATAAGAACCATTTATCAATTCTTGATAATTCATGAACTCTTTCAACGGTATAGTTTTCATGTAATAAAGCTTGACCAACAGCTAACCATCTACGATCAGTTGGGTTGGCTAAAGCTTCATCTAAGTTTTCAAATTCACCGCCTTGGAAACCAACAAATGATGGATCAACTTGTCTAATAGCCTTTTGGAAAGATTCTTCAAAGTTTCTACCAATAGCCATAACTTCACCAACAGATTTCATTGATGAACCGATATCTCTTTTAACATGTTGGAATTTAGCTAAATCCCATCTAGGGATTTTAGTAACCATATAATCTAATGATGGTTCAAAATTAGCTGAAGTGGTTTTAGTAACTGGATTTGGTAATTGAGGTAAAGTATAACCTAAAGCAATTTTAGCAGCAGTGTAGGCTAATGGATAACCAGTAGCTTTTGAAGCTAAAGCAGAAGATCTTGATAATCTTGCATTGACTTCAATAACACGGTAGTCTAATCCATCTGGTTGTAAAGCATATTGAACGTTACATTCACCAACAACACCTAAATGTCTAATAATTTTAATGGCTGCGGATCTTAACATATGATATTCTTCATCAGATAAAGTTTGGGATGGAGCAACAACAATAGAATCACCAGTATGAATACCTAATGGATCAAAATTTTCCATATTACAAACAGTGATACAGTTACCAACTCTATCTCTGACAACTTCATACTCAACTTCTTTCCAACCTTTTAATGATTTTTCAACTAAGATTTGTGGTGCTAAAGATAAAGATTGAGATGCTAAATTTCTCAATTCATCAGCGTTGTTTGCAAAACCAGAACCTAAACCACCTAAGGCATAAGCTGATCTAACAATGATTGGGTAACCAACGTCTTCAGCAGCCTTTAAAGCATCTTCAACGGTTTCAACAGCAACAGATTCAGCAATTGGAATGTTGATTTCATTTAAAGCTTGAGCGAATAATTCACGATCTTCTGAGGTTTCTAAAGTTTTAATTGGAGTACCCAAGACTTTAACGTTGTATCTTTCAAAGACACCCATTTTTTCTAATTGAACACCAACGTTCAAAGCGGTTTGACCACCAAAGGTCAATAAAATACCATCTGGTTTTTCTCTTTCAATGATGTAAGTAATATATTCAGCAGTGACTGGTAAATAATAGATTTCGTCAGCTAATGCGTGAGAGGTTTGATTAGTGGCGATATTTGGGTTGATTAAAATAGTCTTTTTATCAGCTTCTTTTAAAGCTTTGATAGCTTGAGAACCAGAATAATCGAATTCCCCAGCTTGACCAATAGATAAACCACCAGACCCAATGATCAAAACCTTTGAAACATCAACCAATTTGTGGGCGTTTTCATCATCAAATCCAGAAAGGATACCGGCACCAGCATAAGCAGCAGCAGTTTCTGGAGCTTGAGCTAACAAAGCAGCTGAAGTTGATAAATAACGATGGGTTAAATTGACATTGTTGGTGGTCTTGTTAACAAGTTTGGCACCAGATAAGGCAACTGAAGGAGAGAACTTCTTAGCAGATCTGGCTAGAGCTCTTCTAGAGACGTTCAAAGTTTGGTGTCTTAACAACATTTCAGAAGGACAATTGAGTCTGAATGATTGAAAGAGAGAATTGAATAAATTGAAGGTTTTCTGTCCATTTAAAAAGATTATCTCAGATTATTATTTTTTGACTCATTCAAAGTTTTCCGGTTGGCGCCGCACTGAAAAGAAAAAAAGGTTTGATTGAAGTGATGAAGATAGCGAGAATTGGAGGCATTAAAGCGACGCTTGAAGGATATTTAGTAGGAATTGAAGCACGAGAGTACTCTAGACCGAATCCTAGGTACCAATATACCCCAATAACCCTTTTAAACCACCGTATTATGCCCTAATTGACTACATTTTTCATACAAATCCACCCCAAATGCAATCAATCTGACCTCATTGATTGAATCATTAAAACTACAACTGCAATCCATTCAATAAATTTCTCTCATTAATCACAATAAATCATCATCAGCCTCAACAACTGTGCTCTTAATCTTAAGCAAAATACTGGTCTTCCATTTGTCTAGTTTGCTGAATTGATCGTACTCAAACACAACCTGTGATAACTTTTCAGCATCACCTTCTGTAACCGATTCAATCACTTCTTGTAATAATTTGTACTCTCTCGTGGTTTGGAAACTGGAATCTAAACTCAACGATTCATCCAAATATTTACTAGCCGCAACTTTATCATCTGCTGCTAAATAACACAACACAATCTTGACGAAATATTCCTTCAAACTCCATCTTGATAAGTTATTATTCAGTGAATTTTTAACAACTTTCTTATAGATTTCAGTAGCTGGGATATAATTACCTTGTAATGCATTTAAATCTGCAGCTTTTAAGAACGCCTTATTAGCTAATGCTTGTGCTGAATCACTTTCAAACCAGTCACCTGCGTCTTCATAAGATTTCAAAGCTTTTGGATAATCTGCTAATTCTTCTTCATATAATTGAGCTAAATCTAATTTAAAATTAGCACCTCTTCTGAATTGTCCTCTTTGTGTGAAAAAGTCAATCGCCTTTTCTAAACTTTTGGCACCGCTAGCTGGATCTTCTTGTTTATAAGCTTTAAACGCATCAACTAATGTATTTGCTGCTTCATCTTTGCTATCTGCTAAAATTTGTGCTTCAGCAGCTTTATCGAATGCTTCACCCGCCTTGACCCCTTGTTTCTTCAATTTGTATTGATTGGCTGCTTGGACATATAATTCACCAGCTTCTTCGCAGTTTTGTTGAGCACTTGAACCAAAGACACTACCAAAGAAACCTGGTTTTTGTGCAACTAACTTATCAGCCTTTGGGAATTGGTTAGTATGAAGTCACAATTGAACTACTGCAAAAGCAGGAGAAAAGCACACGGTGGTGCCATGAAGAGCAGCACATACTTTCTTAATCAAAGATTGTGGATCAGACATGATTCAACTCTATTTGTAATTGATTTCTTCGTTGTTTCTGATGGGTTTCTTTCTCTAATTTTAAATAAATTTCGTGTTCTTCAAATTACGTAATCTAGAGCACAAGTGGTGTCTGGATGTCATTGAAGCTTGTTTGTTTATTTTTCACACAAAAAGATAAACAAACTATAAAGATTAAGTGTCCGAAGTGAATTGAATACACATTCTCTCTATTTGCACCAATACAACAACAGCACGCACTAAATGAGCAGTGAACTACACATAAGACATGATAAACTCAAAAATGTGTGTGACAAGGCACTAACGGAATCACAAAAAGTCGTGACAGATGACAATTTAATATCATGTTATCCATCACTTAATAATACCAAAAAAGGTAAATCATTATTAGAAATCATTAAGATTCAATTAACTGAATCATGGATGAATAATACAAGGAATGAGTTTGAAGCCATATTCCAAGAACGTGACATTCAATCAAAATTGGACGAATTAGATGAATTGATAGAAAGGGCAAATAGAAGAACTGAAGATGAAATTAATCAAAGTATACCCATTGAAGAATTATCATCAAAGAATATAATAAGCTCACATATGATTCCACTGAAGCAGAAAAATATACAGAAGTTGAAAGACCAAGTTAAAAAATTACAACTGGGGAATATATCATTATTTGATGAATTGAATTCACAATTGAATGAAGCAAAAGAAATTAGAACTGAAATAACTAAAAGTTTACAAAGTATTAAAGGATTAAACACTTTGGTTGATGAATCTGATTTGGATGAAAGTTTGGGTGAATTTATTAAAATAACGAAACTTGATGATGATGACTCTAAATAATGAACATAAAATACATTTTTCAAAATAATAATAAAACCCAGTATACATTTTTTATAAAGTTTATAACTAAACAACTTATATATGAGTAAATCAAATAATATTTCTAAAACATAAATCATATGAAACCTCAATATAATACTCTCCCACTTCAAGCATTATCCAATAGGAAATTGGTTGCTGCTTCTAAATTCCATTTTTCTTTTTCTAAAGCATTTAAAGCTTCATCTTCAGTAAATCCCATTCCTGTCAACTCTTGAATAGCTAATGAACGAGGTGTTGTAGCCACTTTACCTTTAGTTGAGAAAACTCCTGCATTAGAAGCTTGACTAGTGAAAGTTTGTGCTTGTTGAGATAAATTTTGTTGTGGTTGTGGTTCGTGCACTGGAGCTTGGCCTTGATTTCCAAATCCTGCAAATAATTGTTCCCATTCTTCATTATCTTGAACTGGTGCGGATTCTCCACCACCAAAGAATTGATTACCTTCTAATTCTTCCTCAAAATTATTTTGTCCTTCAAATTCATCTTCATCATAGTCAGCAAATGCATCTTCTTCAGCGTTTTCTAATCCTGCAAATTCATCATCAACAGCAGAGGATTTTTCAAGAGGGGTTGCTTCTAATCCTGAAAATTCATCAAACTCATCAGTTTTGATTCCACTTGATTTTTCAATTGGTGTTTCTTCTAATCCTGCAAAATCATCATCAATTGGTAATGATTTAGTTCCTGTTTTACCAAGACCACCACCTAATTCGCTGGTTGAAATAAATGGAGCAGCCGCAGTAGCACCAGCACCAAATCCAGCATCACTTGATTCAACCTTCTTTTTAACAGGAGATGGAACACTATCTGTGGTTTCATGGAATTCGTCTTCACTATCACTTTCCACAATTTCTAATTCTTGAATTGGTGGAAATTCATCATCTTCAACAGTCTTAGATACTGGATTAGTAATAGCTGTTCCAGAATCAACAACATTATTATCACCTAAAGTTGCAGCAGCTTCAATGATTGGAGTAGTTGGTGTTTCTGAAGTTGCCCAGGCTCCTGGAATTGAAGCTTCTAAATTATCAGCTAATTCCCTAGTACTTAATTCTTTATTTATGGAAGTTTCTTTTAATGTTGATTCGCTTTCTGATTTAGCTTCTTCATCAACTAATTCAAAAGATCCCGCACCTGAAGTAACATCAGTCACAGGTAAAGATGACATTCGATTATAATTACCACTTAAGACATCACTGGCTAAAGCTGGTTCTTCTTCATTTTGATGACCATCTGTATTAGCAATATCATCTTGTTCTTGTTCTTCAATTTCATCACGAACTGATTGCGGAGCATTATTTTGAACTGATGAGGAACCGGATTCAGTTCTTTCAATGTTCAAAAATTGATTAGATACCCGAGATTGTAAATCATCTGATGTAACTGAAGTTCCTTGTTCAGTATTAACTGGAGAACTAAATTGAGCACTTCCTTTTTCACTTTCTGTGTTTGGACCACTGATTGAATCAGCAACTGAAGCACCTGCTAAACCAGCAACAGCACCCACAGCAGCTCCTGTCGCAATTGAACCGAGGTTGGACGATGATGGTTGTGAAACAGATTCTGGAATATCGTCTTTTGAAACAATTCCTGGGACAACAGCAGTACCGGTAGAAGCGCCAATATCTGCAGCTTCATTAGAGGCAACAGTGGCAGCAGTTGAGTATCCTGAAGTAGCATCTTGAATTTGTCTATGAGTGAAGCCCTGAACTCTTTCAGCATATTCAATTTGTTGCCTATTTAATTGACTTTCAGCTTCATCAAGTTGATCCTTTCTTGCTTGTAAATCAGCAACTAAAGCTTGTAAATTGCCATCTTGTTCTTCAATCAAAGCTTGAGTTTGTTTTTGTTGTTCTGCTCTTTGAGTAAATTCTTCTTCTTTTGCAGCAAATTCAGCTTCTAATTGTTCTAAGTTTGATTGACGATCTTGTAGACTTTTTTCACGTTCATCAATCTCAGCATGTTTCGATAGTAAGGATTCATGATACGTATCTAATTCTTTTGATGATGACAATAAATTGGCAATTTCTAATTGAATATCTTGTGACTTGATGTTATTGACATCAATTTGTTTAGAACTAATAGCTGCAAAACCTTTAGATTGTTTCAAATCACTTTGGACTTTTTCTAATTGAGCTTGATGTTCTGCATGTTGAGAGTTCCAAGAAGCTAAGTGTTCTTTCAATGTAGCATTTTCTAGTTGAGAATCTTCGTACTCTTTTTGTAAAGTTTCTAATGTAGAATGGACTTGATGATACTGAGCCTCAGCGATTGATGATTCTTGTCTAATGCTTTCAATTTCAGCTTTGGAAGTTGCCAATAACTTTTCAACTTCAGCAGTTTTCTCAACTTCTTGATTATAAGCAATTCTCAAACTAGATAATTTAGATTCAATGTCACTTTTCAAACTAGTAATTTTAGCCAATTCCTGTTCTGCTCTTGTACGTTTTTCATGTAATTGAGAGGTTTGGTTAGTTAAAGAACCAATTTGAGTTGATAAATTAGCTAAATCAGTAGTAGCTTGTGATAGTTTACCTGAAACTTCAGGATTTGAATCTGCTAACAAATCATTATTACTATTGACCGATCTATTAGTGTTGTTAGATCTATTTGAGATACTTGGGACAATAATTGGAACAGGGATGGGGCTGAAAGATGGAACGAATGATGCGGCTTTTTGTAAAGGAGCTGTGACGGCTGAAGCAGCACCGGAAGCAGCGTTAACGACACCAGAGCCAACACCAGCAGCAGCGCCAGTAGCGGTACCGGCACCAAGAGCAGCAGTACCAACACCAAGAGCAGCAGCAGTACCTACAGCACCAGCAGCTGCGCCAGCAACGATACCAACAGGATTAACTGATTTGGACTGAACAGGAGCTGGTTGAATTTGAGCTGGAGGGGTTGAAACAGAAGCAGGTTGTGCATTTTCAGCGAGACCTTGACCAAACGTAGAAGTTGGAACAAATTTAGTGCCAGTTGGAGTGTATCTAACACTTGAATTTGAAGTATTTCTTTGATCAATTGAAGGAGATGGAGTTGAGAAAGCATCATTTAGATCAACTAAATCATCCAGTGCTGAAGGCTTTGTGGCTCTTGAAGGAATTGGTGGGATTGATTTGTTAATAAATTGTTGAGGAACATTTGATGTGGCTGTCGAATTGGTTGAGAATTGTCTTTGATCAACTTGTTGAGTTTGTTCAGTACCATGATTACTAGGTAATAAAGAATCAGGAATAACATGAGGTAATTCAACACCAGCAATTTTCTTTTGAACTAAAAACATAGCGATTGCAAATTCATCTTTGGTAAATTCACCAGAGTTATGAATATCAGAAAGATCCCAGATAGTAGCTAAAGTATCTTGAGGTAATTTTGAAGTCATTAAGAATGAGGCAACTTCATTTGGACCTAGTACACCAGTTTGATTTTTATCTAAACCATCAAAAATTGAATTGAATTGTTGTTTCTTTTGAGCAGAGATAGTCCAGTCGTTTGAAGCGTTAGTGAAGGTTGATGGGACTCTTGAAACCGGAGAAGGTCTTTGAGAACCAGTTTGATTGTTAACAACTGGAGAGATTGATCTGTTACCAGTACTTGAAGCAACTTGAGCATTTTTAGCTTGATCCCAGATTGGTTGAGGAATGGAAGTTGGTAATTTTCTAATTGAACCATTTAATGAATTTTGAATTAAATACATTGCAATAACAAATTCATCTTTTGATAATTGACCCGAATTTTCTCTATCGACCAAATTCCAGATTTCACCCAAGACTTGAGTTGGTAGTTTTGCCTTTAAAAAGATATTTCTGGCTTGTTCACCTGAAATTGTACCTGATGGTGCATTTTTAGTAAATAATTGGGAAAACTTTGAAATATCATTAATAGTTAATGCCGGTAATGCGGTTAATTGGACATTCAACTGTTGTGGTGATGAAACACTACCACTGTTTTGGTAGGAGAGTGGTGAGCTTGCAATGGATTGTGATTGAGTTCCAGAGAATCTAGGAATTTGACCAGCAATTTCAATTAAGGATTTATCTGGTTTAGAACCTGATTGGACATGACCAATTAATCTTAAAGCTGTGAAAAAGGCGAATTGATTTAAGAATCCCAAGTTGGTTGGATCAGCCAATTGCCAGATTTCACCAAGGATAGTTGGAGGTAAACCGGATTTCTCAAAAGTTGATCTTGCTTTATCACCAGTGACGATACCTAATTGTTCATCATCAAGAGACTGGAATATCTGGGTGTAAAGTTTCTGCTCCTCAGGAGTGAACGGTTGACGAAGTGATTGATTGGACATTGAACAGAATGAAGCAGGACTGTCTATGAATGTATGTCGAGTGCTTTTCTCAATCAGTTGAAGTCAATTCTTTTTAGATGTTTTAGTGTTTGGGATTTTGCTGAATTAATTTGTTTCCTTTTTTTACCCCGTTGAAGCCATTTAGCGATCTTCCAATAGGAAACTATGAAAAGCGTCTTTGAGGATTCGAACTGGGGACGATATGAGTTGATATTTAATAGAAATTATTGTGTTTAAAGATTAAAGAAACACTCAGAAGCCACAATGAAGATCAGAAAAGTCGTTCTTCTGCTGCTGGTGATAACATCAATTGCTGCTTTATACCTAGGCTTGGCTGATATATCGCTGCAGAATGACAAAGCGCTCCATTTCACAGCTTTCTTCATACTTACAGGTCTTGTTTATTGGACTGTTGATGCCTCAAATACTAGAACTATAACAAAACTAACTTTCGTCACTTGTACGTTGAGTGGGAGTATAGGCTCTGAGTTTTTGCAAGCGCTAGTCTCACGGAGGAAGTTCGATCCAATGGATATACTGTTCAACGTGATTGGCTCAGGATTAGCTTTAGGTATTTCAGTATATGTTCACAAAAGAATTTTAGAAAATAGAAAACAACTTCGTTATCAACAGTTGAGAGGATCGATTCCTCATGATGATGAAAATTACGATAATGATCTAGAACAAGGGTTGAGTAGAAATGATTTAAGTAGATTTGCTAGTGAAGAAGATATCACTTCGAAGATCGGATTGGAACCAATTGATGATTTACAAGTAGAATAGGATAGAAAACGGGAATCACAGTGTACAATAGAGTCAATACATATTAATAATAATAATAGTGTATACACTCAAGTCTAAATACTATCTTCAAAAGCTGGGAAGAAGCCTCTGAATTTATGTTGAGCGCCAGTTTCTGTAATTAATTTAACCTCTTCTTCAGTTAAATCAAAATCACCATTGAAAGTGTCTAAAGCAGCAGTGATTCTATCTTCATTAGCACTAGTAGTGACTGGTAAAACGCCATTTTGGAAAACCCATCTTAATAAGATTTGAGCCTCTGTTTTACCATATTTGGCAGAAAGATCCTTCAAGACAGGATCTAAAGGACCTTCCCCAGTTCTAAATAAAGGAGTTAATGGACCATAGGCTTCAACTAAGATATCATGTTCTTTAGCATATTTAATAATTTCTGGGGATTGATTATATAAATATGGATGGAATTCAATTTGTAAGACTTGAGGTTTGATTTTAGCAATTTTCAAAACCCTATCAATATGGGTTCGATCAAAGTTTGAAAGACCAATGTTTTTAACTTTACCTTCTTCATAAGCCCTTTCAATATCAGCCCATGCTTTTTCAATAGTATTACCTAAACTTATATCATCTGCAAAAAATTGGGAATGGATTAAATATAAATCAATGTATTCAGTGTCTAATTCTTTCAAAGCAGTTTCAATTGCTTCGTAAGTAGTTTTATGAGTAGCATCTTGTCTATACTTGCCTTGTTTGTAACCTTGACTGTATTTGTCAGTAATGAAGATCTTTGATCTGTGAACGCCCGATCTTTTAATACCTTCAGCAACTTCGATATGAGTGGTATAGATTTCAGCTGTATCGATATGGGTAAAGCCTAATTTGATGGCACTAGCAACACTGTTGGCTAACTTATCATCTAGGGTCTTTCTAATGTCTTCAGGTCTACCTTTTTTTAAATGTTGCCATTTAGTACCAACCCCATAAGCTGGTAAAGGGATTTGACTTTTGGTTCCTGGTAAGGTGAAATATCCTGTGGTTCTAGTCATTGTCCTATATAATTGAGACTTGGGTGACATTCAGATTGATAAGATCAGAGGCAGTCACTTAGGAGTCTATATATGAAATTTTCGTAGTGTTTCTTTAACACACTTTATGACACTTTCGGCCCAATTTCCTAAAATCGAGTCACACAGTTATTTATAAAAGAATTGTTCCTTGCATCTTTGTTTGGTTTTAGGAATAATAAGCAGGTTTTAAGCATTTTCTGCAACAATTCCAAATTCCAATTCCAAAGAGTTTGTTGTGCTTGAGAAACCATGAAGGGACTAACAGAGAAACCAACAAATGGATCCAAATGGAGAAGATTTGTTACTCTTACATTACTTTCCATCTTCTTACTACATTTAATTAGTGTCTCATACTTATCCTATAAGAACACAAGTGAAAAGATATTGAAAGAACAATTAATTAATGAGAAAGTCAATCAATTGTCAAATGAACCAGAGGCTACGCCATTACGTCCAGGCTCATACCTATCTAATCCAACTCTATTAAAGGATATTTTAAGTAACGATGAATTCACTGATTCTGCATTATCCAAATTTCAAGGTGCAATTAAGATTGATACCCAATCTTTTGATCATTCACCTAATCCAAAAGATGATATCAAACCATGGCTGAAATTCTTCAAATTCCATGATTACTTACAGAAGACTTTCCCTTTAGTTCATAAACATTTAAAATTGGAAAAACCAAACAAAATTAACTTATTATACACATGGGCTGGTTCAAACTCAGATTTAAAACCTTTACTATTGACAGCTCACCAAGATACCGTTCCTATCGATCCTGAGTCTGTTGATCAATGGAATTATGATCCACTATCTGCTCATTATGATGGTGAATTTGTGTGGGGTCGTGGTTCAATTGATTGTAAACAATTATTAGTTGGTTTATTAGAAACTGTGGAAAAGTTGATCTCTGATGGTTTCAAACCTCAACGTACTGTAATTTTAGCATTTGGTCATGATGAAGAAAGTGGTGGTATTGGTGCATCTGCTATAAATGATACCTTGACTGAAAGATATGGAGATGATTCCATTTATGCATTACTTGATGAAGGTTCACCTATTGTTAAAGTCGATGGTGAATGGTATGCTTTACCAGGAACAGGGGAAAAGGGACGCATTAATTTGGATATCTCATTAAAGACTCCAGGTGGTCATTCTTCAATTCCACCAGATCATACAAGTATTGGGATCATGTCGAAATTAATTAGCCATTTGGAAGATGATCAATTCAAACCTGTTTTAACTCCAAAGAATCCAATTCTGAAATTTTTACAAAAACTAGCACAAACTTCAGAACAATTACCAGTTCAATTGAAGAATGATATATTAAGAGCAGAGTTTGATGAAGATTCAAACAAAAGAGTTATTGATTGGATAACCAGTGATATTACTCAAAAATATTTGATTCAAACTTCTCAAGCTATTGATGTTATTCATGGCGGTGTCAAATCTAATGCATTGCCTGAATTTGTCTCAATTGTTTACAATTCTAGAATTGGAGTTGAATCATCAGTTAATGAAACTGTTAATCACGTTGTTGAAAAAGTTAAGGATATCGCTCAAAATTTTGAACTTGGACTGTATCTCGAAGATGAAATAATCATTGAACCTACTAAAAAGGGCTATTTCAAAATTACTAATGATGGATCAATCGAAGCGTTACCAGTGACACCATCTTCTGGAGCAGTGTGGGATGTTCTTGAAGGTACTGTTAAACATGTCTTTGAAGATGAGGTTTTAGAAAAGGGAGAAAAGATCTATACAGCACCTGCTATAATGGCAGGAAATACAGATACTAGATCATATATTAACTTAACCAGAAATATTTTCAGATTTTACGGTTCAAGAGTTAATATAATGAATGGATTTGGGTTACACAGTATTAATGAACATATTCCATTCCATTCATACTTAGAAGGTATTGCGTTCCTTTATGAATTGATTCAAAACGTTGATAATACTTCTGATTAAATCATAGAATGGAACCTTTTTTTATATTTTGATATTTTTTATATACATGAATTATGAAGAGTTATGATATTTATCTCAATTTGATGTAAGATCTATGTAACATGGCAGTTTTATGCATTTGTAATCTTTTTTCATAACCTGAAGAGTTACCTTTAGCGGCGCTTATAATTTCTTCACCTAATCTAACTGCAAAATCTTTACTTTTTCTTTTATCAGAACCTTCCAGAATCCATAAGAAAGCTCTTCTATTTCTCTGTCTTTCATTTAATGGCTGTGGAACAACAAGATTTTTAGCAACTCTAGTCTTATATGTTTTCATTTGCATCAATGGGCCCATTTGATCTAAAGTTCTTTTTAAAACTTCAATTGGATCTTCTCTAGTTTCTAATCTAACGATATATAAGGCTCTTGCCATTGTTTTTTCAGCGGTGGCTTTCTTACCATGTTTCATAATCATATTGACACAATGTTGAACAACAGGGTCATGTTTCAGTGGGATTGGTTTATCTTTCAAACTTTCAGCTTTTGATAATTGTTCTGGAGTTGGTTCAAATTGTTGAATTGCCAATTTTTTCATTGCTGGAGAGTTATAGTCTGGGATACCTTCACTGATATAACGTTCTCTGAGTTCTCTGATTGAAGATAACCAAGCCTCAGCTTCGTCTTGTGGTAGACCTTCTGTTAATGATTGTTCAGTTTGTGATATGTTATTATTGAGTGTACTGTTGTGTCTTGTTGTTTGAGGAGTGAGTTTAGCTGCGGAAACCATGGATGGTCTCGCTATCACCAGTGGTCTAGCGATGCTTGAAAGTGTGAATCTGAGCATTGTGGAGTCTCTTCAACTTCTAGTGTTGATTGCGTCTTATTGTCTTCCAAACTGAAAAATTCACTGAAAAAAAAATCGCGAATTGTTGGAACTTCATCCAGACACCAGACTTATTGTTTATATAAGAGCCAGACGTAGTGTTTTTGTTTACCAATTGATGTTTCTTTAATTGAGGAAGAAGGAAATGACTCGGAGAGAAAGCACAGTGGTCGCACTACAGAAGATCATCACAGACAGACAATACATGGAGGGCCCACAGCAATGGAAGGATCTTATACTAGATATTCCAGAACTCATCAATTCTGTAATTACAGGCGTGTTTGAGAATGATTTAGATAGAGAATTCATTCCTGATCCTTTGAACTTGGATAATAAATCTACTTTGAAGGACTATAGCAGGAACATATTGGAGAGATTACAGAAAAGGTTCAGTGAATGGCCTCCGTATACGATTGTTAGATTGGCTGAAGTTTTGGTTGATCCAAAGAAATATTATTCAACTTCTGAAAAATTCTTAAGAGCTTTAGAAAATATCACTAGTGTGTCTTCAAGTGTGGATGATTTTGATAGAGACTTAAAAGCTGACGAAGTTAAAGGTGATTCTACTACAGAAACTAGTAATGCTAATACTGGTGTTGATGCGGATGGAGAAGTTGTTATGACTGATGAATCTCAAGTTATACTACTAAGTAAGATTGATTGGTTAACTGAAGAAGACAAAGAAGAGATCCAAAATGAAGGTTATTTAAGTGGGGTGCTGACTGTGGGAAGTAATGTTTTTGTGAGTTATCAAGATGATGAAATTTTAGGTGAAGAAGATGAAGATGACGAAGATTATGTTGAGGAAGAAGGAGGGGATGGGGAAGAAGAAGCAGAAGATGACGACGAAGAAGGTGAAGAAAGTGATGAAGATGAAATAATAAGGAAAAGAGAAAGGGAGATTATTCATGAACAACATGGTGATATGACTAAGGAATCACCAGAAAAGAAATTGAAAACAGATAATAGCGATTCCAAGGAAAAGATCTTACCAAATGAAGAAAATAATGATGATAATGACAAAGAAGAAATTGCAGATGTAACATTAGAAGAAGATAAAATGCAACTAGATTAATTTACCACAAATGTATAATAATTAATGTATTTCATAAAAAGAATGCTTCATATTGTCTACGTCTATATACACAACGTCAATTGGTTTAAACCCAACAAATAATAAATATGTAAAAAAAAAACACGCACAAGGACATGATCGTAACCATGTATAAATAAGATCAATAAAAAAACTCTAGACAAGTAATATGGAACGCAAACTCTAATAAATTCCAATTTTTCATTCATAATGATATAAATAGTATAAATCACACTAAATTACAAAATCATGATTAAATAATTTAAATATGACTATATATATTTTCAAAATACTAATAATAAACAAGAACTAACAAAATCACCATCTCATCATAGAAGTTTCATTTCTAATTCTGGCGTAATCTAATAAAGCTTCGATTTGACCAGTACCAGAAATAGCAACATCTTGATCCCATAATCTATCAGAAGCCCAAGCTTTAATGGCAGCAACATCAACTTTTTCAATTTGAGCAAAGATTTCATCGGAAGATGGTCTTCTACCTTGAGCGATAACTTTTGAACCAATATCGTTAGCAATGGCTAATGGAGAAGATAAATCAAATAAGATTTTGTTCTTTAATAATTGTTTACCTCTAGCAACTTCAGTTTCAGTAATTGAAATTGATAATCTGTTGTATTCTTTTAAGGCAAAATGAACGAAATCATCGATTTGATGGATGTTACCAATTTCAGCTTGGAAACCGAATAAACCTGAATCTTTGTAAGATAATGAGAAATGGTTGTAAGAGTCGGCAATGTGATATTCGTTGGTGATACCAGCTAATTTAACACCGATGTTTTTAGCACTTGGTTCATAGTAGTCGTAGTTACCAAAGATTTCAGCAGCGACTTTAGCAACGTAGTAGTTTGGAGAGTTAACAGCTTCACCTTGATGAGCAATTGAGATCCAAGCTTTTGGTAAAGTATCATCTCTTAATCTGATTTCTGAACCTAAGAATTTTGGTTTTTGGATTTCTGGAGCTTCACCAGTTGGGACTTTTAATGATTTTTCAACTAATTCAACAATTTCTTCATGTTTAACATCACCTGCAGCAACAACAACGGTGTTAGAAGAGACGAAGTTTTTGGTGTGGAAATCAACTAAATCAGATTCAACTAATTCAGAGATGGTTTCTAAAGTACCTCTGGTTGGTAAAGCTAATGGAGTGTTTTGGAAAGCAGTAGCGTGAACGTGTTCTAAAACTCTACCAGCATGGTTGTAGGTTTCGAAAGCTTCTAATTGTTTAATGGCAAGAGCACGTTGAGCAGTAAAGTCTTTAGCATTTATGTTTAAAGAGGCAACTTTGTTGTTTAACAATTCAATAGCTTTTGGTAATGAAGATTTTAAACCTTGAGTGTAGTAAGCAGAGAAATCTCTTTCAGTTGAAGCGCCAAAAGTTAAACCTTTTGAGTTAGCTTCAGCTTTGTTACCATGGACGATAACGTGGTTTAATAAGTTAGAAACACCGTTGTTCCATGGGTTTTCAGAGGTTGAACCAGCACCGTTCCATAGACCTAAGGTAGCGGTTTTAGCAGCTGGGTTAGATTCAGTAGCAATGGTAATACCATTGGATAAAGAGGTGTATTCAGTTTTTGAGTGTGCGGTGGCGATGGAACGTCTCAATGAGGCAGAACCTTTTTTGATTTGTGCTCTAAGCATGATTTAGAAGTTGAATATTGATTGTTTATTATATAAAAAGAGTTTCAATAACTAAATTTTTTTTCAGATTTTCGAATCCAAAGATTTCAGCCAATTAAATTTTATGAATTGGAAAAAAAATGCGCTAAGTTTGACCTGGTGGAAATGGCAGAAAAATTCGCGAATTTGTGGGAGCTCATCGGTTCGGGCAGATTGAAGATTTTTAATTTGATTCTTGGTGGATGAAGTGAGTATTATTGAGTATTTATACCGGTAGTGTGCTGCTAAAGACTGAAGATGTACAGATCACCAATACAACTACTGTCAAAGAGAGCGCTCTCTCTGAAATCACTTAAACCAGACTTCAACAAATACAAACTCATAAAGCAACCAGTTGGCCATATAGTTGGTACTGTCAACGATGCCACTCCACATCCAGAAGTTGATTACTTTCATGGTTCATTTCATTGGACTTATGAAAGAATGCTTTCAGTTGCACTGGTTCCACTCTCCATGACCCCATTTATCGCCAATGTCGATCTGCCATTACTTGACACCGCTATGGCCATTTCTATATTATTGCATGCTCATATTGGGTTCCAAGCGTGTATTACTGATTATATTCCAAAGAGAGTGTACGGTGTATGGCATAAATATGCCATGAGGTTATTGACATTTGGTACTATTGTCTCATTTTATGGTATTTATTTGATTGAGACCGCAGATGAAGGTCTTTCTAATTTAGTTATGAAATTATGGGAAACTAAAGAAGAACCAATAAATTATGACCCAAACAAATATTATTTATAAATTTAACTTATTGATGCGTGTTTATTTATACTTTGATAGAAAATTGTGTATATTATTTAATGAAAGTTCATATTGTGTATATAATGATTACAATTTTCAGTGTGTAAGATATATGATTTTAATGATCCAGATTTATCTACAATTAACTTCTTCATCAATATGCTTTCCATCTCTTCGATCGTTAGTCCTGTTGGATCAATTTTAGTGGATGTGAAAAATTTTGCCATTCGTAAACTTTTGAATCTTTTACGTGAAACTAACAATACTCCCTTAGTTTCCTCTTCACAAATTAGCCAATCTTCATAGATTTTAGATTTACCATCTCTAGAATTAACAGCGTAATAAAATTTCTTTTTGGATTTTGATTTAGGTTTAGACAAGGAATCAACATGTAATCGTTCTTCTTCACTTAATTGTGAGTAGCTTTCAGCTTCCATTTGAGTTTTGAATTTCTTGAATTTTGAATTACTAAATCCTTCAACCTGTTCCTTGCAAGAATCCCAACTATCAAACACACCTATGGTTTTTCCATTGATAACTGCATAGTATGATGTTCTCTTTTTGGACTTTTTCTTGGAACCTGGTTCTGGTTTCAAAAGAGTTTCAGTTTGTTCTTGTTTTGGTTCAAATGATGTCACAAAATCTGATTTGAGTATATCTCCCAGATATTGTAAGACTCCCACCTCATAGGGAATGACATGAACTGATTCTTTGTCACATTCCTCATTCCATTTCAGTGAAGAGTAAAAAAGTGCTTCAGCATTGACTTCATTTTTATACAAGGTCTGTTCATAAATGTGGTTCTTTTGAAAAGAACTATCATAAATCTGTTCTAAAATTTCATCGTTTGGATTGAATGCAGTCAAATATGGGGCACTATTTGAATCAAATAGTCTGCTTTCTGATAAACCTAGATTTCTAGATTCATGAGCTAATGTATAGTTATCGAAAATAATAAATATATTTGCAATGATTTTGACAGCATCTTTGGCTTTTGTCAGCATATTTAGAGGTTGAATGACTTATATAGCCTGTGTCAAATTAAACATGAGAATGATAGGAAGTTGGAACTTTGAATACTTCATTATCGCTCATAAAAAAATTGACCCAGAGTTCTATAAATCTGACCAAATTGTGGTGCAAACCAAATATGATTTAGCGAGTATGATTATTCAAAAGGTTTCGAAGATTCAGGTCACAGGTAAATTTTTGATCTATAACCGTACACGGTGGTGTTCTTGAGTATTAAAAACTCTAATATGCTTTTGTGTCTTCAGTTACTTTTTAATTAAATAATTATACATTTTAAAATCAATTGTAATTTTCTATCAAACAATATTGATCATTACGTATGGTAATGAGAGTCTACATATTTTCACATTATGAATCATTATCATTGAAACTATAGATATTAGGGTAACTAGAGACTAAGTTTTCGTTGATTGTAGATACATTCTGAAATTCGTGTTCATTGAAATTTTCACCATACTCATCATAAACTTTCTTGATTTTGTCATATTTTTCTAATATTTTGAGCATATTTGTGGCACCTTCTTTCTTCTTTTTGAAGTCCTTTTGAGTCCATGTTCTTCCATAATAATTTGTGACATCAGTAAGTGATTCATTATTTAAAACAACTTTATATTTTGGGAATATATAATCTAGACAGATTTCATAATCTTCAATTTCTTTTATTATTCTATCAAGTAATTATTTATTAAGAGCATGAACTTCTGCAGAATATGGATCATCAGTTTTTGAAAACGTGATTGATGCTTCACTGAAATGTGACAGAGTAATTTCCTTCTTATTGTATTTGATGTACGAACCGTGATCTGTAATATAATAGTTAATGAATTAAAAGGCCCCGATGATCGTTGACGTTCTTCTAAAAATTCAATTCATGTGTTTATTTCAAGATATAATTTCTCCTTAAAGTGAATTTCTTTTGAACTCGTCAATGACTTGTTTGATTGGACCAGAGATGAAACGCTTTGCCTTTTCTAAACCTTTACATTTCTTGTATTTAACACTCTTTCTTCCTTTGATAGCATTTGAGCAAGTTGTCCAATCATCATAAATTTCTTCCACCATTAGAAAAGATAGCTGCATAATAAAGTTTTTCATTAAGATCATCATTATATTCACTCATAAGTTCATTCATTTTGTTATTATAGTATTTTTGAGCTTCAACTTGTGTTTTAAATTTCTTATATTCTGAATTAGAAAAGCCAACAACTTGTGCTTCACAAGATCCCCAATCTGAATAAACACCATTTCTTCTACCATTCACAACTGCATAAAATGTAGGTTTTTTATTTTTGAAAGAGACGATTTTTCTAGAGGTTTCATCTTGAGCCTTCACAGTAATCTTATGATCGTAAAAACCACCAACTATAAAACGCTTGAAACCAAAATATAAAAGTTTGAAGACTTTGTATATTCCCCAGAATAGAGTTACAAGGGTGATGGAGAAAAGTATTGGGATAAGATCAACTGAGTCCCACTGTAACATTATTTCCTCTTTGGAGCTCATATCTAGAGAATAAACGTTAACCCCAATAAACAAGTGAGTAATTTATTTATATCGAGGCAAGCCTGATTTGCACTAATGATTATCCTAGGATTTTTGATTTGGACTTTTGGAATTAGTAGAGCTATAGTTTTATTAGATTAAAAGTGGTATAAAATGTAACTCTATCTCTAGTTTCAAATGTAATTAGCAAATTCTTAATCTGCTGGTTAACTTTCGGGAAGTTCAGAGATTTTAAACAAGAATCGAACTCACTCCACAACTAATTTTTTCTTTTAATAGCTTCAAATGTAGAAATTACTCTTTATTCCATAGCACCTTCGTCTCAACTTTTTTTGCTTTGGGCACCAGTGCTTTCCAGTCCAAAGACTTTCACTCATCTTTTCTCTGAAGGTTAATAATCCCTTTTAGGTTAACATTACATATAGGTGTATATCATCAAGCCAGGTTACTAACCCCAACCCTTCTAACTAGATCTCATCTACACTGAGCCTGTCCATTTCCATTCTTACAACCTTTGGAGTTCAATGGGCTGATTGATGGTGTAGCAGCTAGCAGATGCCAGATATAGTCTCTATTGGCTGCACTATTATGTACAGTGTGCCTAACAGTACAGTAGTTTGCATATACTGTGGTTAGTATCCCTGGCTTCTGATGTGGTTTTGAAAAGTGGTAGATAACGGACTTCGTTTTAGCTTTAATTTTATTTTTCACTTTGACAGCATCAATCCATTGAATAGGAATGAGGATAAGAAACATATATAGTTTATCTATACTATTTTATCTGTCTGCCACATCTGCATACAGTAATACGACTTCCTCCAACATATCATATCATTTTCCCCAAGCTAAGGCTGAAGAGACTATAATTCATTACGATGACATTGAAGGGCCAACAGAAACGGATGAGCCATTAACTCAGGTCCCAATATCAACGGAAACTCCAAAACATTCAAATAATGACTATGATTATGATTATGATGATCCAGACCATTATTCACCTCCAGATGATTCCTACCATGAACCGTTCAAATACACAGACTGTCATGATATACATCAAATACCATCCAAGGATCAATGTCAATATAGTGGGGAATTCTGTGAGGAGTACACATTAGGTTTTCTCAGCTATTTAAATATATTTTACTGTAATGCTCACTTGAAATCAATAACATTAATATCATATGTAATAATTTTAGTTATATTATTCGCTACATTAGGTTTGACAGCTTCAGAATTTTTATGTCCTAATTTAGATTCCATCTCCAAGATATTCAAAATGAGTGAAAGTTTGACTGGTGTTACGTTACTAGCTCTAGGTAATGGATCCCCAGATTTATTTGGTACATTAGAAGCTGTGAAAGCAAATTCTACAAGTTTAGCCATTGGTGAATTAATTGGTGCTGCATTATTCATTACATGTTGCGTTGTTGGTTCTATGGCTATTGTTAAACCCTTCAAAGTTGGAAAGAAATCTTTCATTAGAGATGTCTCTTTTTTGTTAATAGGGTTGGTTGTTGCCGTGATTTTCTTACATGGTGGTAAAATCACACTTATGAAAGGCTTGTTAATGATATCACTATATGCGATTTATGTTTTGTTTGTTGTTTTATGGGATTATTTCATGGTTAAAAGACGTAAAAAACAGTTATTAGATCAAAAGGTCAGAAATTCATACTTAAATAATGGAGATCTATCATTTTCATCAAACTATACACCTTTTGCAATTGAAGAAAATAATGAATTAAATGATGAAGAGCTCTTAGAATCTTTAACTGTCATAAATAATGGATTTACTGAAAGTTCAGGGATTGAAGTATTAGATAATGAACTTCTTGAACAATCGAATAAAGGGTTTCAGGATTGGAATTCAAAATCTTTGAAGATGTTCAAAAATAGAATAAGACCATCCCTATTAACTGCAATTGAGTTAAATAATCAATTAAATACAATAAATCATACAGGTGGACCAAATGTTGATATTATTTCATTAGATACAATTCATCAAAATAGTACAACACCAAAACCTCAAATCAAAATGAGTTCAGCTCCACAATATAGAGATCTGGAAGCTAATGAGTTCAGTAATTATGAATCAAGAATATCAGAGTCTGCACCAGCTACTTTTTACCGTGATGACGAAGAAGAAGAATATAGAGATGAATTGGATGAGGATGATATAACAGATCCAGGTACACCAATAAGAAGTTATCAAGATGATAGAGTGGATCACTTAACTAAAAACTCTCTATTGAAAGATTTTTTAGGCGTAAATGACAGTATGACCAAGATTTTATTCCCAACTTTAATCAACTTCAAAGGAAACTCATTATTCAATAAAGTTTTTATTGTTTTTTGTCTACCATTAGTAACTGTTCTGAGATTAACTATCCCTGTTGTTGAAACTATGGTTGTTCCTGGATCAAGAGTCTTCAAAAAAGCTATTGACTTGAAATCAGTATGGGTTGATAACTTCCCATTATTATTGATACAATCTTTAATATCTCCACTGATTACAAGTTATTTAATGTTTGAGATTTACTCGCCCCTGATCACCACTTCAATTTCAATGATATTAATTGGGTTTTTCATTTTCGTTAAATCGAACTATAGTTCAAACAGTTTATCTTTAATTCCATATAGTGCTACTGTTATGTTGTCCATTTTTGGTTTCATCATTGCAATTAGTTGGATCTCTACAATTGCAACTGAATTAATATCAATGATTAAATTTTTCTCAATTTTGTTCAATTTATCTGATCCTATTCTAGGTTTGACAGTTTTTGCAATGGGTAATTCATTAGGTGACTTGATTTCAAACTTCACCATTGCTAAAATGGGATTTCCAATGATGGCAATGTCCGCTTGCTTTGGTGGTCCACTATTAAATATCTTGTTAGGGATTGGTATAAGCTCAAATTATGTTATACTAACAACTGACCTGAAAGAGGTTACATTTGAAGTTTCCAAAACTTTGATAATTAGTTGCTTTGCCTTGTTGGCTAATCTATTATTTTTATTAATTATGCTTCCTGTGAATAGATGGGAGATGAACTCTAAAATTGGGGGCACTATGATTGGGATTTGGTCAGTTGCTACTTTGATTTGTGTCATCCTTGAAATTTTTAGTTAGTTTGTACATACTATTTATAGAACATTGCATTATTTATATTACTTATAGATTGTATACATGATATGACTATACATCAGTATCCCTGATATCTTGTCTCTCCTTTCTCCAATTCTTGATATGCTCATCAAAATCATTTTTATCAACACCAGCTTTCCAACGAAGATTATGAACAGGATGATCTTCTGGAAAAAAATTGTAACCTTTTTCACCATAAACATTCTCTCTAAAAGTACCACCTGGAACTGCATAATCTTCCCAGAAAATACCTCTACGTTGTAACTCAGGGACAACTAGATTAACAAAATCTTCCAAGCTTTCATGCCAAACAGGTAGAATCAAATTAAACCCATCGATCCCAACATCTTCTGAGAATTTTTCAAACCAATCTGCAACTTCAACAGGTGTACCAACTAGAGTTGTAACTCTTAACCCATTCTCGATAATTTGTCTTTTGGTCAAAGTTTTACCTTCTTTCTTTCCTAAATTATCGGTAACTGATCGACCACCTTCAGTTTGGCCAACAACAACGGGTTCATCCCAATCAAATTTAGCTAGATCAACATGAGATTGAGCACCAAATCCAATAGCTGGTGCGTCTTTGAACACACATTTTCTGATCAATTCCAGTTTTGCGAAAGCTTCTTCATGAGTTGGTGCAACGATAGGTGTTGCCATTGTAATAATTTTAATATTAGAAGGATCTCTACCAAATTTTTCCTTAGCTAATCTTTTCAATTCAGCAATATCTTTCTTTGCCTTTGATGGATCTTGAGCATTGATAAATATTAATTCTGCATTTTCAGCTGCAAACTGTTTACCTTTATCTGAAGTACCAGCCTGAATGACTAATGGGAATCTTTGTGGGGTAGGATGGACAAGACCTGGACCTGGGATACTAAAAAACTTACCATCAAAGTTTATCTCTCTAATAGCTTCAGGGTCAGCAAAGACACCTTTAATTTTATCGTTTAAAATAGCATCATCTCTCCAACTTGATAACAATAATTCATAAACCACATCAAGATATTCAACAGATTTAGTGTATCTATCGTCATGTTTAGGTAAAGGAGCACCGTTTAACAATTGTCTTCCAACAGAAGGAGCATAAGAAGTGACGATATTCCAACCAACTCTACCTTCACTTACATGATCTAAAGTTGCTAATCTTCTAGCGAAATGATAAGGATGTTCAGAAATGGTACTGAAAGTGATACCAAACGATAACGATTCAGTAGCTGCACTCATCGCACTAATTATTTGATCAGGTGCAATTTTAGGAATGAAGTAGCCACCACTTGCTGGGATTTTCCAATTTCCAGGCCCATTATAAACATCATAATAAGCTAAATAATCAGCAAAGAATAGGGCATTAAGTTTACCTCTTTCTGCTATCTTAGCTAGTTCAATCCAGAATTCTAAAGTGTTATAATCTCTTGATTTATCATTTGGATGTTTCCATAAACCAGCTGAAAGAGATTGAGTGGCATGAAGGAAGGCGCGTTCAAGATCAAACTCTTTTTCTTTTTGGTTGTATCTTGATGTTGTGTCGATGGCATTATCTGGGGTTTTTGCAATCGTGTTGATGTGACTTCAAATTGAGTTATGTTCGTAAAAAGAGAGAATAGAATCTCTATTTAATTGTTTCCCATGTCTTGTTAGTTTGTTTTATTCCGTTTAGTTCAACCTTTTCGATGTTCTAAGCATCAAATTACAAGTTGTGGTTTGTTTATCTCCACAGTTTTTCAGTTGTTTCTTGTTTTGAGGTACGAGGTTATACGAGGTACATTACATATTATGTAATCATTTTTGTAATCTGTATGTAATCTCATCTTCATCTTGAACCCTTTTAGGATATTCTAGCGATGAGACTTGGAGATTTTGATGGGTTAAAACTTCAGACTCGAGACTAGCCCTTGAAAGGTTACTACACGCTTTGTCTTCTTGGTTCATTTAATTCTTGTTTTTTTTGTTTTAAAACGTCTATACACAACTAAAAACCTCACTATGTAGTGAAATTTAAATTATTGGCGAATATGTATATATGTTTCTAAATTTACAATCAAAAGTAATAACTAAAGACTCAAACTTTGTAAAATTCGGCTCGCCTTTCATCTCTTAACTTGGTATACTTTGCTAATTTTGCTTCGAATTCTTCTTTTGTTAAATCAGCGGTCCATCTTAATTCATGGGCTGGGTGTGACTCTGGAACAAAACTTTGTCCTTTAATACCAAATAAGTTTTCTCGGAAAGTACCACCTTCAACGGGATATTCTTTTTGAGCCAAACCTCTTCTTTGTAATTCAGGAACGAGAAATTCAACAACATCTTTAATACCTTCATTATAACCGTGGAAATTGAAGTTAATACCATCAATACCTGTAGCTTCAACGAACGCTTCGATTTTATCAGCAATTTCAGCACCAGTACCGACAAATTCACTGTTCTTCTTCCATCTATCAGCGATTTCTCTAGGAGTTTGAGTTTTACCATTCTTCAAAATATCTTTAGTTGTAGATTTAACACCATTTGTTTGACCATCAGTTTTAATAGGTTCATCAAGTCCAAAAGGAGCAACATCAATACCAGAAGCACCACCAAAATAGATTAAATGATCAATTGGATCACTATATTTCTCAAATTCCTCAAATTTCTTTTGAGCTTCTTCATTAGTAGCACCTAAAAATGGAGTTAATGGAGCAATAAATTTAATAGTATTTGGATCTCTACCATATCTATCTTTGGCGATTCTTCTGACATCAGCAATGGTCTTATTTGTAGCTTCCACATCAAAACCCAGAGTATAGATCAATTCAGCATTTTCAGCTCCAAAGTCAACCCCTTTTTCACTACTACCAGCTTGAGCAATTAGCGGAAATCTTTGTGGAGTTGGTTCGGTGATATGAGGACCAACAACATTGAAGTATTCACCTTCATGATTAATCTCTCTAATTAAATCAGGATCAGCAAATGTATTGATAGATGGGTCGTATTTAATTGCATCATCTCTCCAGGAACTTAATAACAATTTGTAAACAACATCTAAATATTCACGGGCCCTATCATAACGTTCATCATGAGGTGGTAGTGGTTGACCATTTAATAAATTTTTACCCATAGCTGGTAAATAAGATGAGACGATATTCCATGAAACTCTTCCATTACTTAAAAGATCAAGAGAACTTAACTTTCTTGCAAAATGATATGGATGTTCAACAGCAGTACTGAAAGTACTTGCAATACCGATATTCTTGGTTGATAAAGCAATTGCAGTGATTGGAATAGATGGATCAATTCTTGTGGCATTAATACCGTGTTTAGCTGATGCTCTATAATCACCACCATAAACGTCGAACCAAGTTAAATGGTCTATGAAGAAAATGTTTTGAAATTTACCTTTTTCTGCAATTTGAGCAAATTCAATCCATGGTTGGATGTTATGTGAATACTCTCTACCAATATCCTTTGGATCTCTCCAGTTATGAGTTGCAGTACCTCTTGCGGCAGCACTCAAAATTAAGTGTTTTCTTGCCTTTTTTTGTCTTTTTTGATCTGAAGTCATTATTGATATTAAACCAGTTAATTTGATTCAAACAGCATGATACTGAGTGTATATATAGAGGAGCACAGGCCTATATCACGGCTATCAGGACTAATTGGTCGACGGAAAAGTGAACAGGATTGTCTTTTGAGGTAGAATTACGACAATCCACACTTTCACTAAATCTTAGCTCCGTCTCAATTTCTTGTTTTGTGACAATAATGAATTCAAATGATGAAACAAATCAGCTTAACGTTCCGTTTTAGTGAAATTGAAAGCAGGATCTACCTTCCAAGTTCCTGATCTAAAACGGAGTGCTCATCGTTCTGGTTCTAATTATTATCTTTAATTGTGGCATCAGAATGGAATCATAATAGTAAAACGGGATCTTGACCTGGGTATCATTAATTGGTATCCAATTCTGGTTCTCAGTCTTGAGTCTTCAAGTTTAAAAGAGCCACATCGGCTCTCTTTCTTAATTAAGCTCTATTAGCTTTGTTTCCAAGCTATTTATTCTGAGATTGTTCTTCATAATATAGGTCTCACCTCATCACCAAATCATCTGGTAAACGTGCAAGTTCTCGACTCTAGAACCTTCAATCTAGGCGAATTTCAGCATGAGTCGTCAAAATTCATTTTAATTGCCCTCTTCGTATATTCTGATTCGATTAAGACTTTGAATGAATTATTAGAAGTCCCTCAGAAACTTCGAAACTCGAGAGTCGAAACTCGAAACTCGATTCTGATGACATAATAACTTTCAACTTTTAATTAAAGACTAACTCTCTTTATTCAAAACATCAAATCTTAAAAACAACAATGTCCAAATCTTTCTCCTTGCATCCACTAGTGCTTCTCAACTTATCCGACCACAATCTGAGAGCCAGTCAAAAACCAGGAAACTCACCAAGTAAGTGTGCAAATTTGTTTCATTTCAATTCAAATCAAACACAAGTACTAACATTTGTGTACTCCCAGTAATTGGTGTCTTAATGGGTTCTTTTAAGGATGATGGTGTTCATATCACAAACTCTTTTGAATTGGTGGTTAATGACCTGGTGTTGGATAACATTTATCTTCAAGAGAGATTGTCTCAACAAAAAACTATTCTCCCTCACGAGGAAATCGTCGGTCTCTATGAAATCAATAACGGGTTATCTACTGAAATAATAGCCACTCTACATGGCCAATTCAGTACTGCTCTTATTTATTTAACTTTTAGTCCAAAACTTGCCTCCTTAAAGTATTCCAACGAACAATTTTACAGAATGTTTGATGTCAAAACTGGGGAAGAATTACAGGTTGAAATAGCTACCAAAGAAAGTGAAAAGATAGCGGTAAATACAGTATTGCAGATCAAAGAAATGAATTACAACGATTTAAATAAAGTGGAGGATCAACTCAACAGTCAAAAATTCATGTTGTCTAATTTAAAAGAAAAAATTATAACAATCAAAGGATTACTTCAAAATGAAGAAAACTCTCAAAAAATAGAAAATTACCATCAAATCTTAAGAGATATAAACTCTTTAGTTCATAAGTTGCAATACAAACAAAGTGAAGAAACAAAAGAAAAATTGGTTGAACTTGAAACCCAAAATAATATAATATTAAACTTGGGTCAAATTAATGATAATTTAACTCAATTAACAAGAATAAGTTCAGATATTAAAAAAGCTGAAAATGTTCAAACTTCTTACTTATAGCTAGAAATATATAAAAACTACAAATTTAATGAGCTTATTGACAAGTTATTATTAAACTTAATGTATCTATGTACAAATTTATTCTCTTCTCACATACCACGGAATGCATTATTACTTGCTCTTCTACGATCTTTATCAAATCTTGGACGT
The DNA here is from genome assembly GCA_003707165.2 of Phaffomyces opuntiae. NCBI lineage: Eukaryota > Fungi > Ascomycota > Saccharomycetes > Phaffomycetales > Phaffomycetaceae > Phaffomyces > Phaffomyces opuntiae. The sequence goes on from PPNH02000020.1 coordinate 133,719, forward strand.
GATCTACCATGCTTGAAATCAGCATCTTGTTGACCTTCTTCTTCAGATTCATCTTTAGCAAATTTGACACTTCTTTTCTTCTTTTCTTGTGGCTTTGGAATGAAAGTTAATTCAGTTTCACCTCTAGCATGTCTACGTAATACTTCACCATTTCTTGATTCTTTGTTTTCTTTCTCTTTCTTCTGTAGAGTTTTCAATTGTTTATCAAATGAAACTTGGTTTTTATTAATGTTTGATGATGATTCTGAAGAGTATGATCTCATTGCAGTTAAGAATTTATCTGATTTAGCTTTAGCTTCCTTTCTTCTATTTTTGGACTCTAGTTCTTTCTTCATCTTCAATTGTTGTAATCTATCTAACTTCACAACTTTTTCTTGTTTTTCTTTTTCTTTTTCTTCTTCATCTTCGCTTTCACTTCCACTGTCACTATCATCACTATTTTCATCTTCTGAGAATGAGCTTCCTTTATTCTTAGAGTTCAATCTTTCTTCATCTGATTCTTCAGCGGCAGTTAAGCCTCTACTACGTTCAACGACATCTCTTTCTTTGTTAGATTCAGTACCAGCTTCTCTTGGATGTAATTGTTTATATTCAGCAGAAGTCTTATCAACTTCGAATTCTGGATTTTCGAACATTTCTTTGAAACGATCATCATTAACGACTTGTTCAGCTTGAGTAGAGCCAGATTTCTTGGCCAAAGAATCGGCAAGATCTCTATTAACTTTAATCTTAGTGTTTGTAACGGCACCTGTAGTTCTAATTCTGGATTCTCTTTCTTTTTCAACTCTTTTCTTAATTTCTCTTTCTCTTTGATCTTTGTATGAATTTGGATTAGAAATTAAGTTCACCTTATCATATAGTTCGGTATTAATAAAGAAACCATGCATATAACTTCTTAAGACCTTTGTACCGACTAAATGAGCAATATTTAATTTTTGAACATCTTCTCTAGTTATAAATCTGTAGTTGGAGTAAACTGATTCTGATGGTTTTTCCTCCAATTCTTCAGTGATACTATCTAAGAATGAACACCATCTTGGAGCTGGCCCTAAGTTCGGTATGTAATAGGTATGCATTTGAATACCTTCATTGGCAGTGAAGAACATACCAGTTTCTGGGACATGTTCAATATCATTGATATCAACACTTGGTTCCATTGAAGCATATAATTTACCACTATTAACATCATAAATTTTAGCAACTCTTTTATCACAAGCTAAGAATTTGTTGTCATGTAAATATATCATTTTTTTGATACCAAATCCATAACCATGATCTTTAACTAAAGTTGGGACTGAACTTCTTAAATCATAGAGGTACGAATAACCATTTGAAGTACCACAAGAGAATCCTAAGCCGTCATCTTTGAATGCAGTAGTTGTAATTTCATAAGAATCGTTTGAATTTGAAGGTGGTAATGATAATTTAGCAATTTTTGATCTTGCTCTTGAATCCCAAAATTCAACAGTACCATCTTCTAAGCCAACAGAAACTAAACCATTGACTTTGTTGAATCCAACATGATTCGCTCCCTTTTCTGGATCAATATCTAGAACAAAAGGATTTAAATATCTACCTTGATCTAAGTTTAGTCTAAATAATTCGTTTGAACTTGATGAAATGTACAAATCACAGTTGACTGGATTATACGCCAAATTTCTACCAAATTTAGGAATGCTTGATTTGTAATGAAGACCAGCTTTGTTATGGAATTCTATTGTTTTATCATTTTGTAAATGAACAGATTTAGTCCAGTCATGAGATACAAATTGAAAATCCACATTTTCTGAGTCAGTATGTCTTTCGAATTTTAGTGATAGATTTGCAAAATCATAAAGGTGCATTTGTGGCTTATATGTACCAGTTGCCATTACTGATCGACAATCTGGTGTGACTCTAATCTTGTTCGAAGCTTCACTAAAATAAAAATCTTGAATTAATTCAATTCTATTAGTATATTCTGGATCATGTCTTAAAGAACTTTTTCTCTTTTTAGCAATCCAATCTGGTAAAGATCTTGAAATGTTGGCACCAGAAACTTGATACACAGAAACATCTCCGGAATATGTTGACTTTAAAACCATCTTATTCTATGTTTTCCTTTAATGTTATATTTATTTCTTTAGAAGAGATGAGATGAAGTAAATTTTTTTTTCTTTTGTTCCGAAAAGAGAAAACCCGAATAAACTTCCAAATATGGTAATTACCTTTCTAGGACAAAAGATAATAACACTAGCTGAAGATTCTTTCTTCAAATCCCTTTTTGTTTAGTTAACTAGTTACATTTCCATAAAAAAACTTTAGAACTTCTAAGATGGGAGAATAATTTAGATAAAACGGATCAATAATGTATACTAGAATCAAACACTAAATAAAATAAGGCCTTATTTGATTTCTTTAATCTCATAAAAATCTTTAGATGCGTATTCAGCTTTTTGTTCAAAAGTCACAATTTCAGTTATATTATCATTCAAATCTTGAACGTTACCTTTTTCTTGTCCTCTTGAGGTATTTTCTTCCTGATTCTTAATACCGGATGGTTTATAGACATAGACGTGATAAAAAATTGATGAGATTACTGAAACACCAATAAATGCAATAGAAACTTTGTAACCATATCTAAAATGTGGAGCTTCATTTGCTGGCCAGATTACTAATGGTAACCAAGCATTATTGGCGTAAGTTAAAACAACAGCAACACCTGTAACAAGGGATCTTTTAGCAGGTGAATAACTATAGACTTCGGCCAGTAACGAAATCAGTAAAGAAGTAACAGCATCACTGACAGGAATCATAAAGAATGCAGCATACTTTAGTTGTAAAGATCTCGGCCAAATAGCTAAGACGATAGCAGCAAAAAAATCTGTGAATAATAAAAATATAATAATGTACAATGGCTTTTGTGTCAAATCTGCTAGCTTGGCCCAACCAATAACAGCAACAAAAGAAATTGCATTACCACCAATTGGAATTAGATTCAAGTCAGTAACTGCTCAAGTCTTTGTACCATCAGCATTAACCAAACTTTTCAAGAATAGATTAAAGTATGAAAAAGCTGTACAGTACGCTTTGAAACAATAAGCGGATAAGAATAACCATAATCTCCAATCTCTTAAAACGTTAATGAAATCTTTAAAAACAACACCTCTTTTAGTATTTCTACCAACTCTTTGCATTCTTTCGATAGCAATTTCTCTATCTTCATCGTTCATCCAGAATTTACTACCTCCATTTTCTGGAGTATCTGGAAGTGCAAAAGGTAATGAGAGTGCAACAACTAAAGTCATTAAACCATTGATTATGAACATCCATTGCCACCCTGCTTTTCCAAGTCTTCCATTCAAGGTTTTGTAAATAGCAGCCTGTAAGAAACCTGAAAACATATTACCGCCATAATAACTTGCCTGGAAAACATCAATTCTAAACGCTAATTCCTCTTTAGTGTAATAATTCATAAGTAAGACAATAATACCTGGCCATGATGAAGATTCAAAGGCACCAATGAAAAATCTAATAGGGTATGAATCTTCAGGCTTCTTAGCAACAGCACATAAACAAGTCAAAATACTCCAAATGGCTTCAGAAAACCCCAACCAGTAATTTGGTTTGACTTTGTTAATCATTATTTGTGATGGAATTAAAAAGATAGCATAACCTGCTTTAAAAAAGGTATCTAGCACATTATATTGTTTACCATTAAAGTCTAACTCTTCTTTCATACCCGAAACGTAAGCATTAGAAATGTTAGATTGATCAATACTTTTCATAGAATAAGCTAGCGAAGTGAAAGTTAATAACCATATGTTCAGCTTTGTGACAAATCTTCTTTCCCTTTTTGAGACTGGTGGAGGTTTAGGAAAGATTTTTCTCCAAAATGAAACATTTGGTTCTTCTTGTGGTTTATTTGAATCATCAGTTGAATTTATTTGATAAATGTCATTATCAACTGAGACTTTTGCAGCTTTCTTGATATCTGACATTGTAAGGTTGACTTATTCACTCTTCAAAATGAGATCTGGTGGAAATAATCCATCTTAAATAGAGAATTTCCAGACTCAAATGTATTTTGAGTTAGCTTCACTAATGCCACTTTTTTAACTAAATACGGGAATTTAAAGTGTGGTTATTCGATCAATAAAATAGGCATGTGCTTTTACACAGTTATCAAATTAGTTTATAGACACTTAGATCGAGATTTGATACTCGTTTTCTAGTTGATAATTCCACTCATTTCACCGCTTGTACATAGTGTGGCCACTGGCATATGCGCCGAAGTTGGGAAGTGAGTAAAAAATCTGCAAGCTGGATCAATTATTACCTTGATAAGATATATATAGGAACTAGCCTTTGTGAAATTTTAGTTCTTTTGATGCTTTCATGATTAGAATTTAGATCAAGGATTTAAGAGAGCCAAGGGCCAAGTTAAGTGTATTTATTTAATTGGAAGCTTGAACCTTGGTATTTGATCCACTAGCTGAGATCTATGATTCTAAAGTGATAAACTAACTGAATTTTGACTTATCACTGATCAGTCAATGGTCATAAAGTTTATTTGGCCCTCGCCAGTAGCTACTAGCTACTGTAACGTTTTAGGAATTGGTTAATAGGCCCTATAGGCTGTATTCTCCACAACCACCAAAAGCCATACTTTTGATGTACTGTCATGGCTCAATAATCATGGAACTGGATCATACACGTCGATATTATTGATGAACCATGATGATGATGATGATGATCCGGTTTTTCAGGATTCACATTACATGCAAAACCTTCAAATTTATTATTTCTAATAGCATACTGCTGTGAATTAAGCCGATATGTATTATTATTCAGGACCATCCTCAATTACTCACTAATAAATGATCATCGATGATCATATATATTTCAATTGCGTGTGAAAGAAGTGGAAAAAGTATGAGGTTTTTACTAGAGAATTTGGAAAGCTGAACCCCGTTACCTACAAATTAAAATATTTGTAAACCTCAAAAGTACTTACAAACTATATGGTACGTAGTTATGAACGAGACATTTAAATGGATTAAATCCTATATAAAGTTTAAAACCAACCGGCAAAAGATAGACTAACTATTTGATTTCTTTAGCCTCATAATGATCTTTAGAGGCATACTCTGCTTTTCTTTCAAAGCTAACAATTTCACTCAAGTTATCGTTCAAGTCTTCAACTTCACCTTGTTCTTGGGATCTCAAGTTGTTCTCTTCTTGGTTTCTCTTAACAGATGGTCTGTAAACATAATTATAGTAAAATAGAGATGAAATGAAGGAAATGCCAATGAAAGCAATGGAAATTTTGTATCCATACTTGAAATTTGGAGCTTGATTGGCTGGCCAAATGACCAATGGTAGCCATGCATTATTAGCATAAACAAGTACAACAGCAATACCAGTAACAAGAGATCTTTTGGCAGGTGAGTAACTGTAAACCTCAGCTAATAAAGAGATCACTAATGATGTAACCGCATCACTAACAGGAATCATAAAGAAGGCCGCATATTTAAGCTGTAATGACTTTGGCCAGACTGAAAGAACAATAACAGCAAAGAAATCCGTGAAAAGAAGGAAGGAAATAACATGTAATGGTCTTTGTGTCAAATCTGCTAGCTTTGCCCATCCAATAACAGCAACAAAAGAAATTGCATTACCACCAATTGGAATTAGATTCAAGTCAGTAACTGTCCAAGTTTTTGTACCATCAGCATTATCTAAACTTTTCAAGAATAAATTGAAATATTGGAAGGCAACACAGTAAGCTTTAAAACAATAAGCGGATAAGAATAACCATAATCTCCAATCTCTTAAAACGTTAATGAAATCTTTAAAAACAACCCCTCTTTTAGTATTTCTACCAACTCTTTGCATTCTTTCAACAGAAATTTTTCTATCTTCATCATCCATCCAAATTTTACTACCTCCATTTTCTGGAGTATCTGGTAAAGCGAAAGGTAAGGATAAAGCAACAGCAATAGTCATTATCCCATTGATTATGAACATCCATCTCCAACCGGACTTTCCAAGCTTTCCATTCAAGGTTCTGTATATAGCAGCCTGTAAGAAACCTGAAAACATATTACCACCATAGTAACTTGCTTGGAAAACACCAATTCTAAACGCTAATTCCTCTTTAGTGTAATAATTCATAAGTAAGACAATAATACCTGGCCATGATGAAGATTCAAAGGCACCAATGAAAAATCTAATAGGGTATAAATCCTCAGGTTTATTAGCAACAGCACATAAACAAGTCAAAATACCCCAAATGGTTTCAGAGAAACCTAGCCAGTAGTTTGGTCTAACTTTGTTAATCATAATTTGAGAAGGAACCAAGAAAATAGCATAACCAGCTTTGAAACATGTATCTAATAAATTATATTGTGTACCATGGAAATTCAATTCCTCCTTCATACCAGAAACATAAGCATTTGAAACATTGGACTGATCAATACTTTTCATAAAATAGGCTAAGGATGTAAATGTTAATAACCAGATATCTAGTTTTCTGATGAATCTTTTTTCTCTTTTTGAAACTGGTGGAGGTTTAGGAAATATTTTTCTCCAAAATGAGACTTTTGGCTCTTCTGCTTGTTTTGTAGAATGTTCAGTTGATACCGCATCATTTATTTCATTATCAATAGAAACTGAAGCAGTGTCTTTGTCATCAACATCTGTCTTAACGTTGGTTTTAGGCTCTGACATATTAAAAAGTGTACTAATTATTGATGAAAAACTTTAAAAACTGGCAAACCTACACATCTTTATATATTGTCAAGAATCAAATCGTTTCATTAGAGCTAAAGTGAATCAAATTTCAATTCCACATTTTGAGTCAAAGATTGTGGTGGATTTGATTAATAGGCTTAGCATTTAACACACACTTTTTCGTTTATTGTAGAACACTGGGCATTCAAATTTCATACTATAGAGTATGTATGTACATATCACTCTATAATTTTTATTTGATTAAATCTTTTTTGAAAATTGAGGTCCTCCTGTGAATTTATTGTGGCACAAAAGCTCTAGGTCTAAGAAAATCCACTAAATTGAGCAAACCACAACCCACCATTGCTTATAAATCTAGATCATTAAGCATTAAGCCATACTATCATCAATATTTGCTAGAAACTCTGTATCTTTATAAATTATCATTAATTTTGAGCTGGTCCAACATTCGCTTGAGGTAATTGAGTGTACATACTACACTGTAATGGACCCTGAAATTGCTAAACTTTTATTGAACTTGCAAGGTGCAGTTACTGTACATAAAATCATATATATATTCGAATAAATACGGCGAATACGTTACTTAAGAGATTACAGGATTTACAATATTATTTCAAGGCCCTGGAATTTGAATCAATGATCCGCTCCAGTGATGAGTCCTGACTCCTGACTCCTTATTGAAACTGTTTAGTTTACAACTGTGTAAATTTTATAACTAATTAGGTCGGTCGGGGCTCGGAGTCACGAGTGTGGGACGGCCTGGGTTGATCGTTTTAAGTTTTGACGTATTAAATTGCATGAGGCTCCCCTAGGGCCTACACTGATCTTAAGCGATCATCAATAAAATAAAAATCTAGAAACTGTTTATTGGATAGAAAGCAGCAGTCCTTGAGATTTAATCTGAAGATACCTAACTTGGTATACCAACCTTAGAGATCCTGAACTCTGTCTTTTAAGACGTGCGAAATTCGAATAAAATATATTGAAAAAAAAAAACTTTCCCCGATTATAATTCGAAGTACTACTTAGAAGTTAGTACACAGTTTTGCACTGTTTATCAAATATAGATATGGTCAAAGTTAAAAACTGTACATCAGAGATCCATACATGATACCAGTATATAAAAAAACTGAACCGATCGGGGATTGAACCCGAGATCTTTGCCGTGTAAAGGCAACGTCTTAACCACTAGACTATCAGTCCAAGAATTTTTGCGGTGAATCAAGATCGAACCGACGCTTAAGTAAAACTGCAGGAACCTAACCCATTGCGCCATGGAATAAATTCCAACACTTTTTGTAAACCTAACTCAGGAATACTCTACCATACCTGGCCTAACTACCAGGTAACCCGGACTATAGTTTAGTTACTCAACTACAGGACTATAGCAGGTCTAGAAGAAGACTAAAACTAACTTGTATTCTAGGACTAATTCTATTCGTTACCGAACTCAATCTTTTCTAATACCTCGACGACTAACGCTTGATCAGGGAAACCTAACCTTTCCTAATACAGCCATATCATAACCATGGTTAGAAGCACTCTAACCCAGGGTTACACTCTCCCCACCTTAAATTAAGGCCTCTCACTCTTTGGAGATGGTAACAGATCTCCATCTTGAAATACTTATTCCTGATTCGTTCATCTAATTAATGACCATATGATCAACAACGTTTAACACACTTCATTGACCGATTTCAATAAACATCCAAGCAACTCTTCTAGTTGCTCTTAACATAACACAATCCTAAACAAGACTACCATTAACCCTAATCTAACCAATTGGTAACCTGATCCAGATTTGACGTTTCAATAACTTTGATAAAAGCTTCCAAACCTAATTTGTAATTCCTAAATTGAACTCTAATTTACTGCTTCCATATTTAACACAATCTCCAACATCTTGATACAATCTTCAATATCTTGACACAATCTCTTTTGCTAATATTAAACTTGAAGTAGCCAGCATTTCATTTCCGTTACATTACGTTCTTTAATGCGAACTCATACTCCGCAAAGACGTAGCTAAGCACTCAACTTCACCACTTGATTCCAAGTTCCAATAATTCACCGATTAACCTTTTGTACAACAAAACCCCGGACCTATTGTAAGGTTCATTAATAACTAGCAGATAGCCTTAGCTGTACTGATCAAATAACTTCATTTAGTTCTATTGTAATCTCGTTTGGTTTCACGAAGACACAAAAACAATAACAGTTTTTGTACTAACATTAATTCCATAACTTATTCGTCATCATCCGTCCTTGCATTCTAACGAGTGTGAATATCGTTTCATTTGATACCTTCACTTATAATTTCTTCTGTAATTATCTCCTCTTAATACTTCATTCTGACATCCATCATAACTCTTCACCGAACATCCCTCATAGCCCTTCACTTAATTTCGAACATCTCTTCGTAACACTCCTTTTATTCTCTATCTTTCCATCTCTCCTCCTCTTTAATTTGGCAACCAATCCAACCATTATGGATTTGTAGTTTTCTCAATTCATTCATAATTTCATAATAACAGTAATAGAATCCAGTGCTATAACTAATCTAGTAACTTCTGATTAACTTTAACTGAACCGAACTGAACCTAATTGAACCTTTGTGACTAATTAGTTCCTTTAAATCAATAATTCGATTATCAAAAAAAATTAATATCATAAGTGCCTGTAACGTAACCAACCAACTTAACCAAATAATGACTTCAACTTTTTCGTCTTCTAGTTGACTCCTAATTCCTTCTTCTAATAACGTGACCTTTTAACTTTAATATCGTACGTACTGTAATGTACCATTTCTCGATATTACCTCCTGAATTGTCTTGCCTGTAAGTAAATTCTTGTATCTCAAATACACCTTAGCACACAATTCCATGACGCCTTAAAATATTGACTTGAACTTCTTATAGCATTCCTATATCTGTACTATTCGATTTCGTCAAAATCTTTATGTAATAATAACTGATCTCATGATTTATTTCCTTCAAACTCCTTGATAACATGATATGATAACATAATGTAAAATTAGCTCTTACTTGGTCTCTCTAATATCATTATTATCCTTTGTAAGCTTCTAATAAATTTTGTAACTCTCGAAAATTCAACCATTCTCCTTTTAATTTTATAAATCATTTTAGCATTGTCTTGATGTAAACTTTCATCTCATCTAAACCAAAACGAGCTAACAACGACCTTGTTATTCAACTTCTTGTTGCAACAACTTAACTAATATACTCTCTTTAACTTAAACTAATATATGCTCTTTCTCCTTCTAAATTTTATAAACCATTTTTAGCCTTGTCTTGATGTAAACTTTCATTTCATCTAAACCAAAACGAACTAACAACGACCTTGGTATTCAACTTCTTGTTGCAATAACTCCTAGATTCTCTTGAAACTGACTCTTAGCTTCCTTTTTATAACAACGATCTTCTCATTCAACTTCTTGTTGTAATTTAACTCTTAAGATTCCGGATCACAATTGTATTGTAACTTAACCCACCATTTGCTATATACCCTATATGATCACGCATAATCGGTATTCTGCAAGTTAAGCGATATATGCTCAACACATTATCCAATTCCCTATTGTACCTTGTAACCCATTTCAATCATCTTTTATACCTAATTATCCTTAACCTCTTCACTTGAATTTAACTATGCATCTAATGTATTTTAATTCGCTATTCCATAGCTCTAATTCTGACTGACATTTCTTACTCTGTATCTTCTTTGATACTATGCATCTAATGTATTTATCTGACATTTCTTACTCTGTACCTTCCATGATACTATGCATCTAATGTATTTTAATTCGCTATTCCATAGCTCTAATTCTGACTGACATTTCTTACTCTGTATCTTCTTTGATACTATGCATCTAATGTATTTATTTGACATTTCTTACTCTGTACCTCCCATGATACTATGCATCTAATGTATTTTAATTTGCTATTCTTTAGCCTTAATTCCTTAGTTCTAAAGCACCTCTGTACTTATAACAATAACTCTGAAGTACCTCTGTACTCATAATAACTCTAAAGTACCTCTGTACTTATAACAATAATAACTCTAAAGTACCTCTGTACTTATAACAATAATAACTCTAAAGTACCTCTGTACTCTAACAATATAACCTAATGGTACCTCTTTACTCTAGCAATATAAGCTAAATGAGTTCCTGACACAGCTCTAATGGTAAGTGCAACTTTTGTTAGTTAGTTCAATTCTGTTATAACCTTAATATTTTAACAACTCCAAGTATTCCGTCAACTAGGACTTCGAACAATTTGTTTTTAACTGAACACTGGTGACTTAGACTTCTAACTCCGTTCTCTGAACTCTTTAATTTAATTCTCAAAGTTAACCTTGTGACGACTTGTTAAACACTTCTAAACCATTCTTGAATTTGACCATTCTTCTGTCAACTAATCTCTAATGAAATCTCTTATTCATAATACTTTAATAAAATCAATACTTCTAACACATTGTCTAATATCTGAAGCTTCCATGCTTCATGTATTCTAAAGATTCTAAAATTCCATAAAAAAATAAAAATTCTTGAAATTTCTTTCCTTATCACTTAATTAGCATCTTAACTTAATAACACACCTGTGACTTCTGATACTCCAACCTATAACAATGATTCTTAATTTTTAAACCTTAACTCATGTTTTTGACCTAATAAATCTCAAATCTGTTTAGATCTGATTTTTCTCCTAATTGCGACACAACTTCAACTCTCATAGTAACATAGATCATTGACATAACAATACCTAATTCAAAACTATAACTCACACGCAATGAAGTTAGTTAACCATTCATTTCTAACAACCCACATCGTTAATTACCAACCTAGTTATAACTAATGACGCCAACTGAACAATAAGTTTGGACCGTCAACCGAGGCGCTACCAAGTGTAAACCTAACTCAGGAATACTCTACCATACCTGGCCTAACTACCAGGTAACCCGGACTATAGTTTAGTTACTCAACTACAGGACTATAGCAGGTCTAGAAGAAGACTAAAACTAACTTGTATTCTAGGACTAATTCTATTCGTTACCGAACTCAATCTTTTCTAATACCTCGACGACTAACGCTTGATCAGGGAAACCTAACCTTTCCTAATACAGCCATATCATAACCATGGTTAGAAGCACTCTAACCCAGGGTTACACTTTTGCAAGGCCATTTAAGACCATACAGCTAGAACAATATTGGGTGTTTGTAATAGCAAAAAAAACTTTTGTATTACGAAGACTAACATAGTTCAAGTAATACGTAGAGAGTAATAGAAAGTAATAAGCAAGTTTTCAGAAACTATACCAACCTCGAACGAGAATCCAATGTCCACTACAGGTGGAATTAGCCCAAATGGTGTTGGAACTCCACCACCACCCTCTTCTCCTCCAATCTCAATCAATTCTGACTCAATTGATAATTTTGTTCCATCCAATGGTTCAATCGATGATGATGCCATTATGGAAGGCACTGATGAATCCCAAACTGGTTCAGTTTCAGGTTCTGAAAGTAACCCAATTGAACCTATTCAACCTCGTTTTGATGATGAAAATTTGCAAGGATTACGTAATCAAGATACAGCTAATCACCCAGCTACTACTGATAAGTCTGCAAAGAACTTAGAAGAAGTCAATTCAGAAGGCGAAACCTCGAATTCATCGAAGAGATCCCCTCCAATTCAAGCTTGGGACTCCAATATCTCAAACAATTTACCTGCTGATAAAGCTTTTACCAAAAATAAAGCAAAAGACTCAAACCGAATCTTAGTTGACTTAATCAATCGTAAAAGCCCAAATAAGTTTCCAAACCATTTCTTGACCATTGAAGTTGAGAAAGGGAATATTACCAAAGCTTTTCAAAGTGAATTTAACAATATTTCAGATCAACTTTCCTCCAATTTAGTTGTTAACAGTGAAAATTTAGCTAATTTCTACAAGGTTAAATTCCACACATCAGATGGGAATCAACCAAATGCCATTAAGGAAAATCCAATTGATTCATTGATTAAGGAAACACACGCTAAAATGAATGAAGAAATCAAAAAAATGGAATCTGAACATGAAAAATTATCTTCATTACCAGAAATTGCAACTGTTGAAGATGCAGAATCAATGGGGATTTCACAAGAAGTTTTATTGAAATTCAAAGCTTTAAGAAATTATCGTTTGACATTAATTGAAACAAATGACCAAAAAGATACTGCAATTTTGGTTAATGATAAAATTAATTTTCCTGATGCTGAATCTGAAAATCTCCATGCTTCAGAAATTGAAAACAAAATCAAATCATTTATCAATTCATTAGATTTCATTTCCAAAGATGAGAATGGGAATCCCATCAAGACAGGTTTAACCAATTTTTCTAAATCAAATTTAATTGAAAATTTTATCAAAGAAAAAAAACCTGATGAAGAGGTTAGAGTTGCTATTGTTCAAATGATCAATGTTTTCTCAATGGAGCCTTCGTCTTCAAACATTGGTTCAATCTCATCATCATTAAAAAATTTCCTTCCTGAAGTTAGATTCAAAATTTTAAATCAAGACAACAAACTAATTAGGTACACCAAAGAGGAAGCAGTTAAAATGGGGATTAGACCTGAAAAACTAAATGGTCCGGTTCAACTTTTAACTGCAAATTTCTTAATGGTTATGTTCTTGAATAAAAATTCAACTTTACCTTCAACAGCTAATAAGATTCAAAACAATACGCATTTACGAATCTTAAGCACTATTAAAAAATGTAATATTTGTCGCTCCCCCTTCCATTTTGGTCGGGATTGTCCAAAGTCAAAAACACATGGATCTGAACCATCTTCATCTAAACCAAATATCAATATAGATTTCGAAAAAGTTCCAAATTCACCAAGAAAATCAGCAACAAACAATGGTTTCTCCAATCTTTCCAAAAGCAATGTTCAAGCTTCAAATGGGAACACAAGAGGCAAATACACTGTCGCTGATTTAGATGCAAAACCATCAGATGAATTTTTTAAACCTTCAAAAACTGCAACTATTAAGATTAATGATCAGGTCAAAAATAAAAACAATAATTCGGTTAAACATAAAAACGATTTTGATGCTATCTTTATTGATGAAAATGAACAACATGATGAAGAACCTGAAAAGGAAGACATTGAAGAAATTGAAATCAGCAACAAAAAAAAACAAAAAAAAGATTTAAAACAAGCTGATCAAACAAATTCAAAATCAAACGATGTATCAAATGGAAATTTGTCAAATATTAACAACAAAATCAAAAAAACATTACTTTCAAAAAACGTTAATGATAAAACTCCAGTTCAAGCTGATTCGGATTCAAATCCAAAGGAAATTACCTCATCTCAAGCAGAATCAAATTCAATTCAAAACACTGTTGGTATCTCAAATGAAGATATTAATGATAAAAACAACAATTTAACTTCAAATGACGATCCAAATGAAGGAATTACCTCCACTTCATATCAACAAACAAATGAAAACACCACTAGTATGGAAAACCTTTCCACATCCTCACAAATTCCACAAAACAATACTGGAAACAATTTTGAAGTTCAAGATTTAACTGGCGACTCAGAATCAGACGATGACACCACTATAACTGAAATCAAAGAAGACTCAAATACTGGAAAAAATTCGAGTGTTATTATTGATGATGTAAATGAAAAGGAAAATGAATTTGAATTCGAAAACACATCAACACAATCTGATCATGACGCTGTTTCAACTGATGAAGATGGAACAGATGAGGAGGAAACTGAAGAACGACCACCTGAAAACCAGTCTGTTATGCAGAATAAACTTCAACAACAAAAAGAAAATTCTTCCCTTTCTTCAATATCAATACCAAAATTAATTCCACCTGTTGAAAGGAATTATGACGATGAAAACGATCTTTTCACAACTCCAACATCTACCCCAGGAAGATCAAGAAGTAGAAGTTCAACTATAACTTTAGATCCCATGATTGTACTCTCATCAAAAAGAAAAGTCTCAAACAACACTGAAGACATGATGGTTTTAAAAAGAATCAAATCACCTTCTCATGATGTAACAGAATTAACAGCTATTTCCATTGATGAATCAGAAAAACTCAGATCGACATTACCACCGTCGTCTGATCCAATAGTCACAACTTCATTCACATCTAATTTTGGACAACAAGTCACTTTAGAAGATGATAACATGATGAGTGAACAACATTCAAATTTATAATATTTTTAAAATGAATAGTCACAACATAAATGCAATAAACCTTGCCTCAATTAATGTTCAAGGTTTAAAGAAAAGCTTAAGCTCTATTAATCAAAGCTCACCAAGCAACAAATTAAATCAAATTTTAGCGGATTTCAAACATCCTTCAATAATCAATTTACAAGAAACCAATATAACAATTCAAGGTTTCAACAAATTTCAACAGTTTCTTAATGAGAGAAACTATTTTCTGTATGGAAAATTTGACAACAACACCAAACTTTTAATTCACAAAGAATTAATTTCATTTCAAAATAATGCACAAAATTTAGAATTCCATGATCAATTTTTTATCAAAAGAATGGAATCTATTCATCCCCACAACTCAATTTGCAGCTTCGGCAGTTATCTGTTTCTTCCAACAAATAACATAAGTCCAACCAAGCTAAAAGCAAATCACATATTAAAAAAAACAACGTTAATCATAAATTTATATTTAAAAACTTCAAATAAATATCA
>PPNH02000021.1:0-143716 GCA_003707165.2 Phaffomyces opuntiae
CATGGTTTGACTACAAAAGAAAACCAATTTAAATAGTATGGAGAATTCTTATCAAAGTTGTAATACATATTTCCTTTTTCAAGAAGAGGTTGGGAAGTAAAAAATGGGATAGTGGTGTTCACTTTGTAACGATGAGTAATGTATTTTAGTTAGACGTCGATAGAAAACTTTGTATGTAGTTATTGTAAATTTAAAATTTTGCAATTAGCTGATAGTTTATTTTTTATATTGATTTTCGAAAATCAACCAATTACAAAAACTAAATGTCCGATAAATCACCTAGTATGTTAATATATAGTGGATTTATGAGATTTTGCATATTATCTTTGGATTAAAAGCGAGATATTACAGTTCAATGAAACAGTCCGAAAATCTATAGATATATCAACTACCAAAGTGGTTCATATTTAACTTTTATATGTGTTTTTACACCAAATTGGTATATCCCCGGTGAGTAGGCAGACTATTTGTCTGCCTAATTAGATGTACCCGTGAGTAGGCAAAATTAATTGTCTGCCTATTGGCCGGTACCCGTGAATAGGCAATTTTGATTTTTGCCTGCTCGGATGTACATGTGAGTAGGCAAATCGGTGAATAGGAAGCGACAATTGATATACAGTGCTAGCACTGAATTGAAAGTTGACAGTTGACACCTCTTAAAGTCTTGGTTCTAGAACATAGAGGACAAATATATTTAAGTTATGTACAACTTATGAGCTATAACTCAGTCTCACAGTCATAAGTTATAACGTTACTTTTGGTAAGTATCATCCCACCCTTTCCAATACACATTAGATGAAAATCAGTTGTACTGTTAATTGGGAAATGACATGGTTAAACATTTACAGAATACAGCTTTCAACTTTGTATTTTAGTTATCTCCGCTAAATTTTCTCTGAGGCAGAAAGTTTTGTTGGGGGAAAGAAATGGGCGATGAGCGATGAGTGTGGATCTCCGTTTAAACAATTCAGGCCCCAAGTAACGTCCAGACTCCAGTTAGTAGTGCCCACTGCCCACTGCCCACCTCCACCTTCCACCGATCACCGTTCTCAGCCTCAGACTCCAGTCCAAAAATAGCCCGACACAACTTCCATAGTAAAAAAAAAAATTGCACATAAATCTCTAAATTCTAATATATAACCTACACGTTTTTTTTTCTCTCTGTATTTATTTCCTTTCTTTCTTTGTTTATTCTCAATCTTAGTACTATAATACAAATGACTTCCAGTCTACAGTGGAAGAACTTCACTTCACATCAAACATTCAAGAGACTATTTCCTGTTTTATTATTAGCAACTTTAGTTTATACTCTTTATGCCATCAGAGAATCATTATTAGATTCTAATCAAGCTTCATCTCTTGAAAAAATTATAAACCACAACAGTATCCCTAAAGAACCAGAACCAGTACCAGAAACCGATGTTGAAGACTCAACCAAAGAAATTTATCAAGATTTGAAGTTTTTCAGTCCAAGTGATTCAAATGAGAAAATTGTGGATTATGATAGAAATAACATCAAGTATATCTATCCTGAATTGATCAATTCCATCTATGATTCCATTGATAAAGACTCAATTGACTGGACTAAATATGCCTATGTCCTTTATGCCACTTCAACCCAACATATTTGTAATGCTGTTATGATTATGAGTGAATTACATTCTTTTGAATCTAAAGCACAGAGAGTAATCTTAGTTAAAAAAGAATTCCTTCAAGAAGATCATGAAGAGTATCAAAAGGATTTCGTGGAAATGGCTATTAAATATAACATTAGATTAAAACCAATTGAAGTTAAAAGATTAGATGGTGGATATTGGACTTCTTCATTCACGAAATTATTAATCTTTAATGAATTAGAGTATGAAAGAATCGTTTATGTTGATAGTGATGCTTTATTGATTAAAGACCATTTAGATGAATTGTTCTTCTTACCACCTGCACATCTAGCAAGTGCTTCCGCTTATTGGTTATTAACTGATAAATTCAAGAATAAAGATGGTGGTAATAAATATAATCCTACCAATTTCAATTTCAGACCATTAACAAATTCAGAAAGAAATCATAAAATAGATAATATAATCGAAGAAAAAATCACACCATGGATTAATAAAAAGAATAAGAGTTTGGATTTCATTGCAAGTGATGATATTAATGATAAGATTAAAGAACGGAATTTTTATAACAATTTATATAATTCATTACCATCAAATCCATTCTTAAAAGAATCATTCTTCACTTCAATCATCCTTGTCATACAACCATCAATTGAATTATTACAAAGAGTCGAAGATTCATACACAGTTAGAAATCCAAATGATTATGACATGGATATGTTAAATTATTACGTTTTCAATCCAATCCAATCATTAATCAAACAACAACAAATCGATCCATCCGAATTACCATTGAGTTCAATAATCAGAACTTCAAGATCCCCAGAGGAGAAACATGCATTAGACATCCCTGATTATTTAATGATCCCACATCAAATCTATGGTTGTTTAACAAGGGAATTAAACACCGAGGTTGATCATATGTCATTTTTATCAGATCCATACGATCAACCATTCTTGAATCATTACAGATCTACCTCGAAACCATTGACGGTGAATGAAAGAGCTTATTTTGACGTTTCTGGTCATACCCAACAATCTGAACAATTTGCAGACAAGGTTAAATATTATCATTTTTCAGATCATCCTATTCCAAAACCATGGATTGCAATGGAGAAAAATAAGGGATATATGAGGGAGAGATTCAGATGTCCTACAGATAAAGAAGTTGTGGCAGATGACGTTGAAGGAGTTGTGAAACCAAAAGTTGAAACTGCAGATTGTAAAGCTGGTGATTATTGGGATAATATTTATAAAGTCTTTTTGAAAACTAGAAAAGAGGTTTGTGGTCAAGAGCCTTATAAATCTGATAATTTCATGGGTGAGAATTATTGATGTTTTAGTTTATGATTTATGATTTAAAAGTTTTGTTATAATAATATCGTTAGTATTTAAAGTGTTTGATTTAGTAGATGTGTGTCTAGCCAAGTAACTCTGAGCAAATATATAATCCAATAAGGGAGTTGTTAATTACAACATTTCTTAGCGTATGATTGATCTTTGAACCCTTAACATAACGTTGAGCAAATTAATGCCTGTTGATTTTAGCAGCGGAATAATTCTTGCCAGGGTTTGAACTTTGAAGATCGGTGAATCCTGAATCCTGAATAACGGACTGCGATTGGATGAGACTTTCAGGGCTGCTTCTTGAACAATTTGAGAGGGTTTTGTATTTTATATAAAGTTAGAGTTTATGGCCGATGAGATGAGCGATGAGATGAGCGAGAAGATGACACAGCTGGAATGGCACTGAAGACTACGCTTAACTACTTAGCACTTACTACTTACTACTTATAACTCCGCAACTGTAGGGCCCACCATCCACGCATTCAATCTTTATCTAATAAATCTGCAGGTGAGCAAATAAAAAACCCTACACAAATTGAATCGAAATCATTTAAAACCAATCAGAAATCCCATGATTCAATAACGATCATAACCAGCAACCAACGCACACTCCACGAATGAAGATCGCACCACTAGCATTCATATCACTGCTGTTCACTTCCACCACAGCGATCACTATCATCGATTCTGTCGTGGCATCACAGTGTGTTTACTACTTGAAAAGTTTGGATTGGGGTTGTAATTCAACTTCAAACAATGCTAAAGCGTATAATTGTCGTTGTCGGAACATTAATTGGTTAGGATCAGTGACCAACTGTATCTACGATGAAGGGAAAAATATTGATGATATATTTCATGGTTATGCCCATGTTAGATCGCGTTGTTTAACTAAAGCTCATTTAGATATTCCGGTAGATGTTTTGGACTACTTACAAGAGAATGCCACTCATTATCTCGTTGAAGCTTCAGATATGGATAAGACCATGTTAGTCAATCATCCAGTTTCTATTAATGAAACACAATTTGCATATTCCAAAAGATCGTTCAATCATATTTATGCCCAAGTTATTAGATCTCAAGGTTTCCAATGGGGGTATATCTTTTATTGGACCTTTGTCATCATGGTTTGTACTATTTTACATCTTGGTAAGATGTTTGTTTTCAAATTCATTGATAATAATAGATCCAAATTTAGTTCATCTTTCAGCAATAAATTAAGATATCATTTATCAGTTTCTAACATCTTCCCAAATTTACCATCAAGAGTCAATTTGTTCAAATGGTGGCCAATCCAATTACCTACGAGGTTTGAAACTATTGTCATTTCCGTGTTTATGATTTATCAAATCTTAGCAACTTGTGTAGGTTATAGAATTGAATTACCAAACATTTATCAAAATACAAGATTTTACCAATTAATGGATTTAATAGGTTATAGAACCGGTTTAAATTCATTTGCATTGATCCCACCAACATTCTTCTTTGGTATCAGAAATAACCCATTCATCGCATTGACAGGATTATCTGTTTCAACTTTCATGCAATTCCATAAATGGTGTGCTTATGGTGTTGCAATTCAAGCCCTTATCCATTCCGCAGTATGGACTCATTATACCGTGAGGGAAGGTGATATGGCAGCATGGGCAATGGATCCATATTGGCAATATGGGATCGCAGGAATGATTATTGTTAGTTTGATGGTTTTCTTTGCAAGTTTGAAATTTAGAGAGATTGGATATGAAATGTTTTTATTATTTCATAAATTGTTTGCTGGGTTCTTAATAATCACTATGTATTATCATTGTAATATTATTGGTTGGTTGCAATGGATCTATGCTACCATTGTCATTTGGGTATATGATAGACTCATTAGATTTTTATTGATTTTATGGAATGGAGGTGTTAAGAAGGCAGTTATTACTAAATTAGACCAAAGTTTAATTAGAGTCGTTTTCCCTAGATCAAGTCAACATAATGATGGATATTTCGGTGGTTGTTGTTCATATATCTATTTCATTCATGGATTGATTTCAGTTCAATCACATCCTTTCTCAGTGATGAAATCTAAAAGAATCGGTGAAGAAGATTGTTATGCAGTAGTGTTTAAAGTCAATAGAGGTCTCACTAGAAAAATATCATCTTTGGTTACTAAATCCCCTGATTCTGGATCTGATATGAAAGTAATGAACATTATAAATGAGGGACCATACGGTCATAGAATCCCATTACATTCACATGAACAATACGTGTTCTTGAGTGCAGGTGTTGGATTCACATCATCATATTCCCAAGCTGTTGAAATCATTGAAAAGAATCATGAAAAGAAAATCAAACAAAAGATTAGATTTGCTTGGATAGTTAACAATTTAGAATATTTTGAATTATTTTATGATGATTTCATTTATCTTATTGAAAATGATGTCAATTTGGACATTTATGTCACAAATGGTGATTCTGATCATTTATCAACTTTATTTAAACAATATCCATTATTACAGAATGAAAATGTTAGATTTCAGTTATTTGAATCAATGAGACCAAATGTTAGAGATGTTGTTAATGACACCGATTTGCAATATTCTACCACGTTTGTCACTAGTGGGCCATCACAATTCACTGATGAATCAAGACGTGCAGTTGCTGATATCATTAAGGATTCTAAAGTTAGAATTGATTATTATACTGAATCCTTTTCATTTTGAGAGAGTTGTTCGTTGTATTTATCATGCTGTTTATAGAGTAAGTTATTAGAATATTTATTACAGAGAAATGTAGAGTGGAAGCACCTCAAGAACGACTCTAATTGGCCAAAGTACCCCCCCAAAACATCCGGACACCCACAGTACTAAACAGACAAAAACAATCTGGAGCTTCTCTGTAAACATAAAACATCACCATAAATTCTAATTATGTCCACAGATGAAGAGAATCCCTGGGTTGAAGTCCCCTCCACGAAGACACCCGCCACCACTAAACCACTATCTTCACCTCCATTCAACGGCAATCCACCACCATCACACAAAACTGTTAAGAAACAACAACCATTATATAAAAAAATATCATACATTAATGGAAACGTTAAAGATCTTATATTTGGAACATGTATTGTGAATTTCCACCATTTGAAGGGTCCTGAAGTTGAATACAGCGTGTTTCAGAATGATCTACAATTAGACACCACCAAATTATGGCCACATCTACCATTTCAGGCATTACCTGACAATGCACATTCATATGAAGAGACTTTTTGTTATTTTACTTTGAATTATTTGGATACCACAATATTTGCAATTTCATGTGCAAGACAGATCAAAACTGATGAGTTGATTGAGAAGAGTGATGAGTTTACGAGATCTTCCGTACAGAAGGCAGTGGTGTTATTGTTAAGACAACCGATATTTGGGAAGATTAAAACTAAATTAAGTATTGTTACGAATTCATTCTTTGCACAGAAAAATTTCAATGATAAGAAGATTGTTGAGATTTTGTTTAACAATTTACAGAATATTTATGATAATGATTTGAATTATTTAGATGAGATGGATTTTTATTCAGATTTATGTATTAATGAGATTTTAACAAATTTTAAGAAAAATACTTTAGTCATTTTGAAAGCATTGTTATTAGAGAAGAAGATTGCATTTTATTCAAGTGATCCCACTAAATTATGTCAATATGAAATCTCGTTCGTTTCATTGATCCCTAATCTAATCAACAATTTATTAGATTGTTCATCAATTAAATTAGATTCATATTTCCAAAATTATAAAATTTCAAACTCATTCCAATCAAGTGATCGAAATTCAATGTTAAAATTCATTGGATTACCATTACAAATATTTGGGAAAGGTGGTTATTTCCAACCTTATTTACCATTACAACAATTTGATGATTTAACAAAGTCCAAATTTTATTTAATTGGAACTTCAAATGCACTATTATTGAATAATAAATCAAAATTCGGGATTGATATATTAGTTAACATTGATACGAATTCTGTTGAGATATTGAATAATGAACTCGTTCCTGCGTTGAACTTGTCTTCATTTGATAAGAAATGGATCCAACAATTGATTAATTCTTCAAATGTTTATAATAATGAAAGTCCAAACAATACGAATTTCATAGGCTCAGATGATGATATAAGATTGAAATTCGAAGATTATTTGATTGGTTTGTTATCGACTTTTAAATTTAATAATTTTATCAATAAGAATAAAGACGTTTCAAATGATCAATTTCAACCATATAAAGAATTTGATATGAATCAATTAAAACATTTCAATTTGTCATTTATTGCACAATGGGAAAAAACGCAGAATTTTAAATTGTTTAATGAATTTACAGATGATCATGTCTTTGACGTGTTTGAACCAAAACATGTTGCAAATGAATTGAATCATGATTTGAAATCATCAATAAGTGAGAAATTTCAAATGTTTAATAAGAAATTAGATCCTAATCATGATAAAAAAAAGCATAATAATAACAGTAATAATAGTAATGAATTGAAGTTGAGGACCGATGTGGTTAATGGTGATGATAAGAAACTGAACTCTCCAGGATCTAAGATTTGGGGCTGGTATAATAAGAATATTAAAGATAAATAATAAGTAATAGATAATAATTAACGGTAATTTGGGGTAAATTGAGCCAGGAAAAAACTGGTGATATTTTTGAAGGGCGTAGATTACAGATACACACCACTAACTGGACTATACTGCATTACTTGAACACTAATAAGGCCATCTTGTTCCAGTCTCTTTTAAAACTCGTTAATTAATCCGTAATCCGTAATCTTATTTAATCCGTAATCTTATTTCCGCTATTTTTTTTTACAGTTGATGCGCCACTAAAAATTATTTAAAGAAATTGTTTTGTCATCATTGGAATTTTTCATCTCATCTTCGAATTTCATACATAAATCTTCACTTTTAAGGTGTTGTTTGGCTGCTTTTCATTCTTTCATCAATCATGGACTCGCTGCTACTCAATCAGGCCGAGAACCAAGTTCTTGGAGGCCCAAATTATAGCAAAATTGATAGTATGGCGTATAACACCACAACTACAAATATGTTGTTAAAATCGTTATATTTCTGTGATAGTAAAGAAGGATGGGGTCCGTTGTCCCCTAAATACTCAGACTTCACTATCTGTTTCATCAATGGCGCTCTATTCTCATGGATTAATCTTTCTATGATCTTATACGGTTCTTATCTATTATACAAGTTTTCTAAATCAAATGTTGAAATTAAATTCAGAAAAAATTGGGCATTTTATTCAAGATTGATTTTAATTCTTGCTCAATTCTCAATCTATTTATTTCTTTCTTTTGAAAGTTATAAATATCACGGTTCTGATAGTTGGTATTTCATTCAACCATTTGTTCAAAATTTGGCATTTGTTGTATTGTTTCATCTTCAAATATTTGAATATAATCAAACTTTCGTCACTAATGGATTCATTTTGTTTTATTGGTTGGTTTTAATGTTGGTTAATTCATTAAGAATCTTGAATTTACAATTCAGATCAGATTTTTCAGAAGATTATTTCATTCCTTCATTGTTTTCATTGATTTTATCATTATTCTCTTTATTAGTCAATTGGTTACCTGAAAAACCATTAATTTATCAAAGTTTAAATGATTTAAAAGAAGACAATCCATATGATTATGCTGATTTTTTTTCAATGATTACATTTTCTTGGATGACTCCATTAATGAAAAAAGGTTATACTCAATATTTAACAGAAGATGATTTACCTGCTTTATCAAAGGAATTTAAATCAAAATATAACTCTGAAGTCTTTGAAAAAAATTGGCAATCTATTATTAATAAAACTAATAAACCTTCTTTAGGTTGGTCTTTATTATATACTTTCAAATGGGATTTAGCAGCTGGTGGGTTTTATAAATTATCACAAGATGTTTTACAATTCACTCAACCTGTCTTATTAAAATATTTAATTGCTTACGTTAATACCTATAACTCTGATAAACCAGAATCTATCTCAAAGGGGTTCATGATCGTTTTAGGTATGTTTTCATTATCTGTCATTCAAACTTGTTTCTTACATCAATATTTTTGGAATTTATTTAACGTTGGTATGAATATTAAATCTTCTTTAATTGCCACAATTTATAAAAAATCCTTGAAATTATCAAATGAAGAAAGAGGCAGAAGAGCTACTGGTGATATTGTTAACTTAATGTCTGTTGATACCCAAAGATTACAAGAATTAACTAATATGGGTACATTTATGATTTCAGGTCCATTTCAAATCTTTTTATGTCTTGGTTTATTATATAATTTACTAGGACAAAGTATGTGGGTTGGTGTTATTATTATGATTATTTGTATTCCATTAAATTCATTCATTATGAAAACTATGAAAGCTTTACAAAAAATTCAAATGAAGAATAAAGATGAAAGAACAAGAGTCATTTCTGAAATTTTAAATAATATTAAATCTTTAAAATTATACGGTTGGGAAGCTCCATATAAGGAAAAATTAAATCATGTTAGAAATGAAAAAGAATTGAAAAATTTAAGAAAAATGAGTTTTGTTTCAGCATTAGCAAATTTCCAATTCACATTGGCTCCATTTTTAGTCTCTTGTGCAACTTTTGCAGTTTATGTCTTTTATGAAAAAAAACCATTGACTACTGAATTAGTCTTTCCTGCTTTATCGTTATTTAATCTATTATCATTCCCATTAGCTGTTTTACCAATGGCTATCACATCTTTCGTTGAAGCACAAGTTGCAATTGGTAGATTAACATCATTTTTCACTTCTGAAGAATTACAAAATGATTCAATTAAATTCTTTGATAAATCTGAATTAAAAGAAGATAAAATCACAGTTAAAGTTACAAAAGGTACATTTTTATGGCAAAGAACTCCATCTTACAAAGTCGCTTTAGCTAACGTGAATTTCATTGCTAAAAAGGAAGAATTAACTTGTATCGTTGGGAAAGTCGGTTCTGGTAAATCTGCTTTAATTCAATCTATTTTAGGTGATTTATTGAAAATTGATGGAACAATTGAAATTTATGGTAATCATTTAGCTTATGTCTCTCAAGTTCCATGGATAATGAATGGTACCGTTAAGGAAAACATTTTATTTGGTCATAAATTCGATGATGCATTCTATCAAAAGACAATTAAAGCATGTGCATTATTATCAGATTTTAAAATCTTAAAAGATGGTGATCAAACTTTAGTTGGTGAAAAGGGTATTTCATTATCAGGTGGTCAAAAGGCAAGAATTTCATTAGCTAGAGCCGTTTATGCAAGAGCTGATATTTATTTATTAGATGATCCTTTAGCTGCTGTTGATGAACATGTTGGTAAACATTTAATTAATCATGTTTTAGGTCCAAATGGTTTATTAGCTTCTAAGACTAGAATCTTAGCAACTAATAAAATCTCTGTTTTACAAATTGCTAATCAAATTAATTTATTAGTTGATGGTGTTATCACTGAAAAGGGATCATTTGAATCAGTTACTGAAAATCCAAATTCTGGATTAAGTTTATTAATTAAAGAATTTGGTAAGAATAAAGATGAGGAAGTAATTGAAGAAGATGGAAATATTGAAAAAATTGAAACAATTGAAAATAAATTAGATCATCAAGATGTTGTTATTGAAAGTGAAGATAGTTCAGATTTAAGTGTTTCTGATGGTATCAGTTTGAGAAGAGCTTCAGTTTCAACTTTGAAAACAATTAGATTCACAGATGATAATGATGATGGTAAAGTTCAACAAAGAGAAAGTCGTGAACAAGGTAAAGTTAAATGGAGTATTTATTGGGATTATTTCAATGCATGTAATCCAAAATATGTTACGGTATTAGGTGGTTTTATTTTCATTCCTCAATTATTAAGTGTTGCTACTAATATTTGGTTAAAACAATGGTCTGAAGCTAATTCAAAAGTTGGTGAAAATCCAAACTCTGTGTTTTATCTAGGTGTTTATACTTTATTAGGTGTTGTTTCTGCATTGGCCGTCTTTGTTCAAGGTCTTTTATTATGGCAATTATGTTCAATTGAAGGATCTAAGAAATTACATAATGATATGGTTGATTCAGTTTTAAGAGCACCAATGAGCTTCTTTGAATCGACTCCAATTGGTAGAATTTTAAACAGATTTTCAAATGATGTCTATAAAATTGATGAAGTTTTAGCAAGAACAATTTCTCAATTCTTAGTTAATTCAGTTAAAGTTACTTTAACGTTTTTAATCATCATGTACTCAACTTGGCAATTCGTGTTCATTATTATTCCTGTCTTGATCATCTATGTTTATTATCAAGGATATTATATGCAAACTTCAAGAGAATTAAGAAGATTAGACTCATTAACAAAATCTCCAATTTTTGCCCATTTCCAAGAAACTCTAGGTGGTTCTTCCACGATTAGAGGATTTGATCAAGTTGCAAGATTTGAACATATCAATCAATCAAGAGTTGATAATAATATGAGTGCTTATTTCCCAAGTGTTAATGCTAATAGATGGTTAGCCGTTAGATTAGAATTTTTAGGTTCCATTATTATTCTAAGTGCATCTGGGTTAGCTATTTTAACTTTGAAATATAGTACAATCAGTGCAGGTCTTGTTGGTTTAAGTGTCAGTTATTCATTAGTCGTTACACAATCATTGAACTGGATCGTTAGAATGACAGTTGAAGTTGAAACCAATATCGTTGCCGTTGAAAGAGTTAAAGAATACAGTGAATTAAAATCGGAAGCATTAGAGATAATTGAACCAAGACCAAATTCAAAATGGCCATCCCAAGGTGAAATTAAATTTGTGAATTATTCAACTAGATATCGTGATGATTTAGATTTAGTTTTGAAAAATATCGATTTAACTATTAAACCAAAGGAAAAAGTCGGGATTGTTGGTAGAACTGGTGCTGGTAAATCATCATTAACATTGGCATTATATAGAATCATTGAGAAAGTGTCTGGTGATATTTTAATCGATGGTATTCCTATTGATTCAATAGGTTTGATTGATCTAAGACATAATTTATCAATCATTCCACAAGATTCTCAAGTGTTTGAAGGGACGATTAGAGAAAACATTGATCCAACAAACAGATATTCAGATGATGAAATTTGGAAAGCTTTAGAATTATCACATTTGAAAGATCATGTATTAATGATGAGTGATGATAAAATAAATAAAGAAAAGGGGAATGTTGGATTAAACGTTGAATTAAGTGAAGGTGGTTCCAATTTATCAGTTGGTCAAAGACAATTAATGTGTTTGACAAGAGCATTGTTGATCCCTTCAAAGATCTTGGTGTTGGATGAAGCTACAGCTGCAGTTGATGTTGAAACTGATAAGATTTTACAAGAGACTATAAGAACTGAATTCAAAGATCGTACTATTTTAACAATTGCTCATAGATTGAATACAATTATGGATTCAGATAAGATTATAGTGTTGGATAAAGGTGAAGTTAAAGAATTTGATTCTCCAGAGAATTTATTAAAGAATAAAGATGGGATTTTTTATTCTTTGGTTAATAGTGATGAAGATCAAAATAATCATTCTTAGATAGAATTATTAAAAAAGGAAAAAAGAATTAATTAGATTTTTTTCACGTTATTATATATTTATATTCTTATTATTTATATGTTCGTAGTGTTACATCTTTATATCTCATTAAAAATATTTATGGAATTAATACCCAATTTCAAACTGGTTAAGATATTAATAAACGAACAAAAAGGAATCAAAAAAGAGTAAATTCTATAGACTTAAAAAACACACAAGTAAACTAAAGCAAACAGTAACAAAACCAGGAATGAAACACGTATATTTCATAAAGACATAAATTTATTGTAGATTATTTTCAACTTGGTGGAAATCTAAAATTTCAGAATACATCATAACTTTCCAAGTATCAATTGGTAAATCTGCATCATTGAAACTCCAATCGAATTTTTCAGCAGCAACAGGTTCATCATTTGGATCATGATATGGTGCTAAATAAGGATGAGATAATATTTCAGCTGCAGTGATTCTCTTTTTTGGATCAAAAACCAACATTTTTTCTAATAAATCAACTGCATCTGGTTCAAGATTTGGAAATCTTTCACTTAATGGAACTGGTTCCCTTTTAGGCAATGACACGACGAATTTCAAAGTGTTTTCAGATGCAATTGTATCAATGACATCATCTGGTGGAGAACCTAATAATTCAGTAATGATTGAAAATTGATGAACATGATCTCTACCTGGGAATAAAGGTTTACCTTCAATCATTTCAGCAAATATACAACCAGCAGACCAGATATCGACTTCAACATCATATTTTTGCCATGTCAACATGATTTCTGGAGCTCTATAATATCTTGTTGAGACATAACCTGTCATTTGAGGGTCTTGAATTCTAGCTAAACCAAAATCACAAATTTTTAAATCACAATTTTCATTAATTAAAATATTGGATGGTTTCAAATCTCTATGGATGACACCTGCACTATGAACGTATTTTAAACCTCTTATTATTTGATATAAGAAATATTGAATGAATTGCTTTTCTAATGGTCTTGAAGTTAATAATCTATGTAAATCTGTCCCTTGTAGTTCAGTAACGAAATAGATATCTTCTAAAGGTGAGATGAAAATGTCTTCCAAAGTGATCAAATTCTCATGTCTTAAATGTTTCAAAAGTTTTAATTCTCTGTAGGTTCTTTTAGCTAGAATTGAAGTAGAAAAGGGTTTCATGATCTTTTTAATAGCAACGTTCTGGTCTGTGAATTTGTCCTTAGCAGAGCAGACCAAACCAAAGGCTCCCATTCCAACAGGATTCAAGTCTGAGTATCTGTTGGTGATCTCGAACACAGTGCCGAATATTTGAGTTCTAACGAATTCTTCCTGGGACATTATTAATACAGGGGGTTTTGTTTAGCGTGTAAAGAGAGTGTGATATTGGGCCAAAAAGGGGTGATTTGAAAAGGGAATTTTTGGCACTGTGAGCAAAGTGTGGATTTCTGGAAGGACTGGAGTGAAATCAAGACGAAATTCTGGTCTGGATTGGATGAAAATTGAAGTGAATTCTTTTGTTTTTGTTGGTGAACTGAAAAATTTAGAAAGTTTTTTTTTTTTTTGTTTAATTTTGTTTATTTTTAGGTGGGTTTAGCAAAAAGTGAAGAAGTGGAAGGAATTGAGGGAAATGGGTGCGAAAAGTGGGAATATTATTGGATAATTGTGATGGAACCGGTACTTTTTACCCACAGAGCCAATTTTAACGGCATTTGTAGCTTCATAAACACCCTTTCTAGCACTTTCCAGGACTTTTGCGTTACGAGCCCGGAAATTTCACGTCAATTTGAGTATAAAATAAAGCCAAATTTCACCAATTCAGACACCAAAATTTCACACAGCAAAAACACCAAAATTTCACGATGAATTTGAGCCCAATTTTGCTGCTTTTGGTCTCTGCTGCCTGCGTTTGCGGCTCTGCCTTGACTTTCCAGCTGGGCCCAGACGCTTCTGAGTGTTTTTACGTCATCACAGACAAGCAGAAGTCCCAGATCGGGTACTATTTCGCTGTCCAGAGTGGTGGGAACTTCGAGGTCGATTACACCATCAAGAACCCAGACGGCAAGATAGTGGCCTCTGATACCAAACAGAGACAGGGCGACTGGCTCTTCAGTGCCGAAGTCGTCGGTGAGTACGAGTTCTGCTTCAGCAACAAGAACGATTTGAAAGTCATTGACTTCGAAATCACTCTAGAAAATGACTTTAAAGCTGAATTGCCAGAGATTAAAAACCCAGCTGCTAAGGTGATCTCAACCTCTGTCAACTCAATTGACTCTAATTTGAATTCAATCTTGAAGAAACTACAATACTACAAGACTAGAAACAATAGAAATCAATCAACTGTTAAATCAACAGAAGCAAGAATCTTCTATTTCCAAATCTATGAAGTCTTAATAATCATCGGTATGGCTGTTGCTCAAGTTTCCATCGTTCAATACTTCTTCAAAGGTTCAAGAAAACAACTAGTTTAGTTCGTTACCATTTATTACTAATTATCATTTCGTTATATATTATGTCAATTTATTGCTGTAAGTCTATAAACCTCTCTTCTCTAAAATAGTTTTACCCAATGGAATGTCTGAAAACCCTTTATCATATGCAAATACCGAAAACCCTCTAAGTATAGTTTCAACAACAACACCATGCAATTTCTTACCATCATAAGCAGTTAATTTATTCTTAAAATTAACAGTTTCATTCTTAATAATTTGTTTCTTTGTTGGATCAAACAATACAAAATCCGCATCATAACCAACTTGAATTGAACCCTTTTTATGCGATAACCCAACTTGTTTTGCTGTATTAAAACAAGTCCACCTGACAATATCTATTATGGAAACCCCTTCATGATTCAAACTTTCTGTATATAAAACAGGTAATCCTAATCCAACAGATGCGATCCCACCCCAAGCTGCAAAGAAGTCACCTTTAGCTAATTTTTTCAAGTTTGGTGTACATGGAGAGTGATCAGACACGACTGATGTTATAATGTTATTTTGTAATGCATTCCATAATTCTAATCTATTTTCATTAGTACGAATAGGTGGACAACATTTATAAAAAGTTGAACAATTTGGGATTTCTTCAGCAAAGAAGGATAAATAATGGAAACAGGTCTCTGCCGTGATTTTCAAACCTGATTGTTGCGCTTTCAATAAGATTGGAATAGCATCTTTTGAAGCTAAATGGACGATATGCAATGGAACTGAAGGATTCTTTTTAGCTGATTCAATGATGGTTTTAATTGCATCAACTTCGAATGAATCTGGTCTTGATGCTAAAAATGATGAATAATGAGTTGGATCAACTTTTTCTAATTCAGTTTCTAATTTTTGTTCAATTACAACTTCTAATGGTGTTAAATGGGTTTCTTTATCTTCTTCATGATGAACTATTTCAGAAGGAATACCAAATCTTGGTTGAACTGAATCTAAGACATGAGTCTTCAACAATCCATCAACTTGATTATCTGTTAATTCATTATGAATGAAATCTTCATTGTGATGATGACATTCCTCATCTTTATGATTGATTAAAGCTTCATCCTTTTGCATCTCTGCATGGAACATGATTAATGTATCTTCACCTTTAACCATTTCCAGTGCATTATCGATATATTCTTGATCAATAGCAGGAAATTCATCAACACCAGAATCGATTAAAAACCCTTTAAACCCACGAACACCAGCATTGATCAAAGGTTTCAAATCTTCTAAATTATCTGGAACTAAACCACCCCAAAATCCAATATCACACCATAATTGTCCCTTAGCTGCATCTAATTTAATATTAAAATTCTTAATATTAGTAGTAGGTGGAATAGCATTCAATGGCATATCAATAACAGTAGTAACCCCACCACTAATGGCACTTTTAGTTCCTGTCTCAAATCCTTCCCATTCGGTTCTACCTGGTTCATTTAAATGGACATGAGCATCAACTAGACCAGGAAGGATGTGTAATGGTGAAACATCTCTGTAATCTTCAGGTTTAACATCATATTGAATCAATATTGGATCATTTACAATTAGGATCTTATCAATAATCTTTAAAATTTTACCAGATTCCAATGAGAATATTATGGTGGCAGCATGGATTTCACCGTTGAAAACGACGTTGTTTGAGGAAATCGCTCTAGACATAATAGAGAATCAAATTATATTCTTTCAAGTCTTTTGTGTATAATTTATTTGATTTCACAGTACAAATTAATTCAAATTAATTTATTCGATTTTAATAAAATTTCTTTATCAACCAATGAAAATACAAGATCTGGCTCGGTAAACTCCGAAGATGAGTTCTATCGTCACGTGATCGGGTAAGGTAAGTCCGAGTAATGCCAGATTAATGCCGATAGATTTTAGTGTAAATTAATTTTATCTTGTGAGAATTTAGTAGTTGGTAGTATAGTTGAAATTGTGGATATTAGAATAGCTGTTATACTACGATATTATTATATAATATATCAAATATTTTATATTCTAGATTCTAATCAAGGGTATAACTGTGTAAACAACGAACTCATTGCAACTTTAATACGGATTTTTCATTTTTTCTCTCTTTATATAGATTTGTTCATCTATGGAGATGGGTAGTTAGTGGTATCTTTACCAACTGAAACACCATTGTAGTTGATTGAATCGTAGCTCATTTCGTTCAATTCAACAGCACACTCAGTGAATTCGGAACCAAAGAAGTCCCATTCTTCAGTTTCATATCTGTAACTCATAGTTTGTTTGATATCTTGTAATTGAGCAGCATCAAAGTAGTTGTATGGAGTTAAGACGAATGAAGATTGAGCAGTGTTGAAAACAGTGACTGGAACATCTTGAGTGTTTGGTAAATGATGTAAACCTAAGTTAACCCAAGCAACAACATCTTCACCGAGTAAGTTCTCACCATCAAAGAATTTGTTAAATTGAACAGTTGGATTGAAGATATCATGTGCATTTAAAGCACTTGATGAATGAGGTTCTGAATCTTTATGTAAAGTAAATGAAACATCATCATTGGCCCATTGAGCTTGGTTAACTAAAGTAAGTGAATGGTCAACAATTCTATGAATTGGAGAAGCACCTGGAACGATTCTATAAGCCTTTGGTTGACCCCAAATGTTTTTAGAGTCAGTTGATTCAACTAATAAAGCACCAGCACCATTTGCAGGCCATGTGAATCTTGATTCATCTTCATTTTCAACAACAGATCTAACTCTTTGTTTGGTGTTGTACATTTTACCTGGAGCCCATGGGAATTCATGTTCTTTTTGAATGAAGGCAGTGTTACTAATAGTGTTATTAGTACCAGCAATATCAAAATCAACTTTGTAATTCAAGACATGATCATGGAAAGAACCAGCTAAAGTTTCACCAATTTTGTAACCGAATGGGAATGAACTTTCGTCACTAACGTAATATGAACCCTGAATGAAACCAGCAGCACGAACAGAAACTTCAATGGTACCATCTAAAAAGAGTTTGTAGGAGAAGTTATAATCGTAGTTACCAATGGTACCAACAGATCTCAAAACAAAGACTGAGTTTCTAGTAACAGTAGTGTATGATGAAGCAGTATGTCTTGAGATTGGGTAATCTTCAACAAATTCATAAGCACAATAAGAGTTGTTGTGATAGTTGGCATCACCAAATGAATGCCATGAAACGTTAAAGTATTCAGCATTGTATGGACAATCATAACCTGGAATTAATCCCCAAGCTTCATTACCAAAACCATAAGAAGTATCTAAGAAAACAGTGTTCATTTGGAATGGATCATCACCAGAATATTCAGCAATAGCTTCTTGTAAACCTAATTCATAAATGATTCTTTCACCTTTGAATTTAATATCATATAAAGTCATACCACGATCTCTATCCCATGAGACAAAGAATTCCCAATCCATCCAAGTGAAGTATCTTTTTTCTTCACTATATCTCCAACGTCTACCATTTGGTTCAACTAAAGCTGGTGCTAATTTATCATCTAAATCTCTACCACCAGCAACGTAAGATGGGTTA
The DNA here is from genome assembly GCA_003707165.2 of Phaffomyces opuntiae. Lineage (NCBI taxonomy): Eukaryota > Fungi > Ascomycota > Saccharomycetes > Phaffomycetales > Phaffomycetaceae > Phaffomyces > Phaffomyces opuntiae. The sequence goes on from PPNH02000021.1 coordinate 18,536, forward strand.
GTCCAGGTTGCATTAGTAATATTAGTTTGTGGTAAAATAGTCATGTTACCATTGTTGTAAGCGTCAACAAACTCTTCAGTGGAGTGGTATAAAGTTGTACCGTAGAACCATTTCATAGCTGACCATTTTTCTGGATCTCTACCAGTAATGTTAGCTAACAGGTATAAACCATGAGATAAAATATCATCAGCATCATATTCATTCTGACCAAAGAAAGCAGTCCAAGATGATAATGTTTGAGTGTCTTCATCCCATTGCATTGGATCAGTCCACCAGATATCTAAAGTTGAGTTTTCAGTACCATAAGGATCTGACTTAGTAATATCTTTAACAACTGTAGCTATATCTTCTTGTCCTAAGTAATCTTTCATGAATTTATAATTAGCAGCCCATCTAACATCATCTTGGTAACCAACATGATATTCAACTCTATCTTTAGCGTTCATCCAAGTTAATCTTTCAATTGTAGAATTTTCTGTAACTGGTAATGGACCAACTTGGAATGTTTGCCAATAACCTTCTGGATATTCTTCAAGAGCAAAATCTTCACCACCGAAGAAGACAGTCGCTTTAGCATAACGATCTGGAGCTTCCCCATCTTCATCTAAATAAGATAAAGCTTCGGTTTTGTTTGGTCTAATTAATTCAATCCAAACTAAGTAATTGTCATATAAAGTAGCATTGTGATAGTAAGTTAAGTTATATTCTTTTGTTAAGAAATCATAACCGGATTTAGCTTCTTCATCAGTTAATTCAGCAAAGATGTTATCTTTATCAGTGACAGCTTCGGATGGAACATCATAACCACAAGAGGTTGAATTGGTATCTCTTTTAAAAAACTCAACTAATTGAGCATGTTTTGAAGCTTTGGCATTACCTCTAGCCTTTGACAATGGCATAGCATTAGCTAAAGAAGCTAAAACTGTTAAAGCAATTGCAAATTTCATAATAGCTTGGTATTTTGCTTGGTATTGTCTTGGTAAGTTAAGAAATATGTCAGGAACATCAACGTTATTTTATCAAGTATTTATATTCAAAGCTAGATGATCAGTTGGTAGTGTATAACGAATGCACAGAGCGCTGGAGTCCTAATTGGGCCATAGTTATCATCGACATGTCTTATCTTCTGAATCGCAGTCATTCCCTAATTCCAAAGAACAAATAATTGATAACTGTTTGATCGGGTATTTCTCCAACATCCAATAAGAGAAGAGTTCCTCAAATCAATCAACCAGAATCCATGATTTTCAGCCTTGTTTCGATGGATTAATCAAATTCCAGCCTAAATGTTGATTATGATACATACATATTCCTGTTCAATTCGAGATTGATAAGCCGTAGCTTATGATATGAGACTTGTGTATGAGATAAGTCTGGAGTCTGGACTCTGCACTGACATATGAAATTTGATTTCATAATCACGCAAGAAGCTGGTTATACACCAATTACCATGGTGAACCTTGTTATAAGTTGCTATTTAGATGCAGCTCGTGATTGTTACAATTTCAATTTGCATTTTTTTTTTTTTTTTTAAAGATTATGTGGAAAGTTGAAATTTGAAACTGTTTAATTTAATCCAATCTTGATATGAAGTTCAGAATTGGGCAAAATTCCAAGCCATATACACCAATGATGCGGAAATTGAGGTAGGAATTTCATTTATAGTGCTTTCATACATATATGTGTTGAGAACTATAATAATATTTAAAATATAATATGTAGTTAGGAACTGAGAGTTAGCTTCCAGTCTTTTCCATAGATTGTGACTTATAGATTAAGATAGCCCTGGAGCTGAGCTGCTGATTCCTGAACGGGTGGCACTCGCTGCCCGGTCCCGTAAAACAGGGTAGGTATTTCAATGTATATATACATACGTTACAGTGCACTGGGGACTGCATTAGATCACTGTTATATATACCCAATTGGAGTGGTGGGCCCTGGCCCCTGGGTAATTTTTAGAGTAAGATTTTAATATACAGCTCTAGAGTCTATAAGTACTGTCTTGTGTTGGTTTATTTACCAATAAGACATATTCAATCATTGTCACTAGACACTACCAAGTACGACGTACACGGATAGTCGTGACTCGTTTATGAGTTGAGTGTAGGCGTGTACAAGATACTTTTTGGCTAATTTAATATATAGTCTTTTTCGCGAATTTTTTGTTTACATAATTGCAATTATATAATATGAATTTACCGGATTTATTGACTAAAGCTTCTACTCCTCAAGAGTAGCTCAAGTTGAAAGAAGTCTTAATGACTAATGGTTTTATTCAAGATTATAATTAATTATTTTGATCAATTTTTGTTATGATTTATTTCATAAATTAGGTTTTTTCCCTTTTATAGGTTTCCTAATATTTGTCTTGAATCTTGAATTAATATATCTTTATTTCATTTTATTTTTTTTATTTTTAAGACTATACAAGTAACAATTGTTTAATACAGCGTTAGAAGTTAGAACTTAAAAACCTTTTTCAGTACATATAGATCGGTGTTAGGCAATCATTCCAATTTTATCCTAACAAGTTGAGGGATGATTAAGTTCACAGACTCACAATTGAAAAGAGAAATAAAGCTGCTAAAATCCTATTAGTTAGAAAGTAAGGCTCAAATAATACTCCATACTAGTAAACTTTAAAGTGCTGATAATTCTTATAATCGAATCGTGATGTCCTGGATCGACAGCTCCGCAAAGCTTATATGATAACTTATAAGCGGATATACTCATGAGAGACTACGAATTTAGTAACAAGTTACAACTAGTAACGAGTCGGAACGACAGTGCCCACTGGCAACTGCCTAAATTGTATAACGGTTGTGCTAAATTGAGCGAAGACTATAGGTAGGGAGTTTTTTTCCCAATCCGGACGAAAAGATAAAGATAAGAGATAAGACAAAATTTTTTCCAATCGAAATTTTGAAATTTTTTCTAGATTTCCTCAAAAAAGTTGTCGAAGTCTGTAGACAAATCCTAGAAAGAGAGTTTGAAACTACGTAATTTGAGACCGTCCAGCTGTCCAATCAAATTCCAAGAACAACCATTGTACAAGACATATATGGAATTCGTTTTCCCGTTTTTGAAGACCTTGGCTGATCTTGTCTTTTCACTAAAAACTAGATTGCCTTTTCAACGTTGGTCGGATTTTGATAATGCAAGTTCATTTGTAAACAAATCAGATTTTTAGAAACAAATCCACACTAGTCCAAATGGGACAAATCGAAATATTGCAGATTATATAAAATATCAAAATCCCATCAATCTAATCAAAGGGTTTTTGTTTATGTTTTGTTTTCTTTTCCCCTTTCTTTAATCCATTCTTTCTTCAATCATTATAGTTTCAAATTAATATGTCAGATACTACTACTGATGATTCAGGTTTAACTGGTGTTGGTACCGGTGGTGACTCTCTTACCGTTGACTTAAACACTCAATTTGACCTAGCTAACATGGCTTGGATTGGTGTTGCTGCCGTTTTAGTCTTCCTTATGATTTTCGGTGTTGGTTTGTTGTACTCTGGTATGGCAAGAAAGAAGCATGCTTTATCCTTATTATGGGCTGTCTTAATGACTGCCTGTGTCTCCACTTTCCAATGGTTCTTCTGGGGTTACTCTTTAGCCTTTTCTCCTAACGTCAAATCTGAATTTATTGGCTCTTTACAATACATCGGTTTCAGAAACGTTCTAGGTGCTCCATCTACTGTCAGTGCTTTACCAGACACTTTATTCGCCTTCTACCAAGGTATGTTTGCTGCCGTTACTGCCTGTTTAATGGTTGGTGGTGCTTGTGAAAGAGCTAGATTAGGTCCAATGATGTTATTTGTCTTCATCTGGTTAACTATTGTCTACTGTCCAATTGCTTGTTGGACTTGGAACGCTGGCGGTTGGTTAGCAAAGTTAGGTGAATTAGATTACGCTGGTGGTGGTCCAGTTCACATTGCTTCCGGTCATGGTGCTTTAATGTACGCCTTAATCTTAGGTAAAAGAAATGATCCAGTTGCCAAATCCTTACCAAAATATAAACCACATTCAGTTACCTCTGTTGTTTTAGGTGTTGCTTTCTTGTGGTTTGGATGGTTCGGTTTCAACGGTGGTTCAGCTGGTAACGCTACCATCAGAGCTTGGTTTTCTTGTTTAAACACCAACTTAGCTGCTGCCGTTGGTGGTTTAACTTGGATGTTCATCGACTACTTCAGATATGGTGGTCTTAAAGGTCAAGGTAAATGGACTACTGTTGGTTTATGTTCAGGTATTGTTGCTGGTTTAGTTGCTATTACTCCAGCTGCTGGTTACGTTCCAGTTTGGGCTTCAATTCCAATTGGTGCTTTGGGCGCTGCTGCTTGTAACTTTGCCGTTGACTTGAAAGGTGTTATTGGTATTGATGATGGTGTTGATGTCTGGGCTTTACATGGTGTTGGTGGTGCCGTTGGTGCTGCTTTAACTGGTATCTTTGCTGCTGACTACGTTGCAGCTTTAGATGGCTCTACCGAAATTGATGGTGGTTGGTTGAATCATCACTGGGTTCAACTAGGTTATCAATTAGCTGGTTTAGTGACCGTTGCTGCTTACTCTTCAGTCGTTACTGCAATCATCTTATTAGCTATGGATAGAGTCCCATTCTTAAAATTAAGATTATCTGCAGAAGAAGAAGAATTAGGTACCGATTTAGTTCAAATTGGTGAGTTCACTTATCAAGAAGATACAATGTACATTCCAGAACCAGTTAGATCTCATAAATCTCATAAATCTGCTGCTCCAGAATTCAACAACATTGATGATCAAATTAAATCATCAGATGAAAAATAATCTTATTACTTTACTTACCCTTTAATTTTTGATTTTACCTTAATTTCATAATACACTAATATGAATATATAAGACACTTGCTCTAATATGTTAAATGATTATGTAGTAATTTGAATTTAATAATACTTGTTTATAATATTCTCGAGAAATATTACAAATATAACTGTTATTCCAATTAATATACAAGATTATACCCATTTGAAAATTGAACTTGGAACTCGGAGGGGAAGTTCTTTTGAATAATGAACGGATGTGGGTGTGTGTGTACTTCAGCCCTCTGTTTTTTTCTGATATACACTAGTCTAACTTGGTACAAGTTTACCATCTCTTATTTCTGCTATTGTATGTTATATAAAACATGAACAAACAGTGTTGATTTTGAACTATGCTAGTCTGGGAGTAGGGATTAAACAGACACATTCACAGTTTGTCCTTTGAAATTCCACAGCTTGTATGATTTTAAACATGGTACGAGCGTCGAGAATTAACAGCACTGATTCCTGATAGTGAATCGATTGCTGAAGTCTGACTGGTCCAATATATGGTCATGCAAAAATCAGATGCTTGCAAGTACATATGTTTGTAACTCGTTGTAAACAGTTTTGTTAATTGTACTTATGTACCATTTAGTTAGAAATAAGAATATCAGCGGCCCGAAACTTGTTTGGGACAAATTTTTTGATTAACTATCTCTAAAATTTGAAATCTTAACCTCTAACTGATAAGGGTTTTGAAGTTTCCCGATCTGATAACTCGCCAAAATTACCGGATTAGGACCGACTAAAATCTTAAAAAATAAACCTAAATTAAAAACATCAGTGCGTCTGGTATACATGAGAGTGCATGGCTTATGCAGAGACGAAATTTTTACACATGGGCCATGGCTAATTTTTCCTCCAGTTATCGACCAGTTTACTGATCAAAATATCTGCCCATCGACCATTAGAGAGGCCTACAAGTTACCTGCTTCTTATCTTTTATGATTAATTAATCTGATCGCTAATTTATATTAAATTTATCAATTGATAAATTTTTAAGATTTCTGTAATTCCCAATTCCCCATCACAATTCAGGAATTATATCACAGTATCAAATAGTTCCTTTAGTATCAGATGGTTGTCTACAAGGACATTGACTGTATTGCTGATGTAGGGACCTCACGCTACATACAATATACAACATTATCAAATGAACAGTTGGATCAGAATACTTTTTCAGTTCTTTGTATCTGCTTTGCTGCAGCTCTATTAGTCTTGTTCACTATAAGGAAAATTTACTACATAATGATAGACAGATATTCAAGATATAAAGATCACAACAAGACTAGGCTAAAGTTCATCAATAATCTCATAGCACTTTCAAGAAAGATTTCGTATACAAAGTTACCCATCTTATTTTCAAGAATAACTGGTTTACCTCCATCAATTGGAACGTTAATTATTATATTAATGACAACAATATTCACAGTCTGTTACGCTTTCATTCCAAGAGAGTGGTATAGAGGCTGCTCTGGCTTCGGACATCCACCAATATCTCAAAGAACTGGTATAATTACCATGACAATGACTCCATTTTTAATCATAATGTCGGGTAAGACAAATATTATTAGTGCAATCACTGGTATTAGTTATGAAAAGTTGAATATCTTCCATCAATCTTTAGGCTGGGGATCATTGTTTTTCGCTATTGCTCATTGTGCCCCATATTTTGTTCAAGATTATAGAGAAGGTGGTACGTCAAAAATACGCCAACATTGGAGTGAAGAACCTTCGATCAGAAATGGAATTCAGCCATTGTTATTTCTACTCTTGATTTGTCTCTCAAGTCTTAGATTTGTCAGAGGTTATTTCTATGAACTATTTTGGCATTGTCATTGGATCCTAGGCTTAGCTTACTTCGGTACTTTGGCATGGCATGTTTATGGTAATATTGGATTGTACTATATTTGGGCCAGTATTGGTTTTTGGGCTGTTCAAATGTTGTTTAGAATCATAATGAAGTCGTCGTTCAAAGCCAACTCTTTTACTTTCAAACACAAAGAAGCTATTGTTTCTATTTTAGGAAACAATCTATTTGAAGTTTCAGTTCCTATCAAAACTCGTAAGGAGTTCTTTTGGAAACCTGGTCAACACATTCTAATTAGATTTATGAGTGGTATTCATACTATAGACAATCATCCATTCTCAATTCTTTCAATTCCAACTATTGAAGGTGAAAGCACATTAAAATTAGTTGTTAGACCACAAAAAGGTTTAACTAGAAAAATTTACGATAATGTCGCTAATGAAACTGATTCAAGAAAGAAAATAAAAGTTTATATTGATGGTGCTTTTGGTGGTCTGAATCGGGACCCTTTAGCTTTTGATAAGTTAATCCTAGTTGCTTCTGGAACTGGTATCTGTGTTACTTTACCATTCATGTTATATGTTGCACAAAATATCACAAATCCAAGTAATCAAGTCAAATCTGTGGATTTCACTTGGATAATACCCAACGTTGAAGTGCTTGACAGTATAAAAGATCAGCTAATCAATTTAATTGAAACAGTTCTAGATAAAAACCCAGCAGCTCTACAGAATTTCAACATTAACATTTTTGTCACATCTTCTTCAAATGGGGAAAGATCAAAACTCATTAAAACAAGAAACGAATTGCAAGTTATAGAGAGTTGCGATTTAGAAAATATACAAAGCAATAAGAGAGAGAGCAGAGGTAGTGCTGCCTCTGTTAATAGCGAGACTTATACTGAATATTTGAATATTTATTATGGAAACAAACCTATCATAAAAGATTACATCGCAGATACCCCACTACTTTCAAAGAATGCCATTATAGTTTCAGGAACTTTGTCTTTACAGATAGACGTTGGTAATGCAGCCTCTCTTTTACAAAACCAAGTCTTGAGTGGTAACGTTGATGAAGTTTACTTACACACTGAAAACTATGGATGGTGAGAGTTCTAGAAGTTTAAGATATAACATCCCTTTTTAGTTTAGCTTATTTGAAAATTAACAATTATGAATCATGATTATTGATACCTTTGAACCAAATTGTAGACTGCGAAAGGTATATACTTGATAGACTTTGATCAGAGGTGAGTGACGAGTCTGACAACTTACAACTTACAAACTTACAACTAAAGATTACGTAATAAAAAATATTATCATTTATTTATTCACTTGTCGAATCAAGAATCAAATCCAACTTTGTCACAAATCCAAAGGGATGGAAGTTATTGAAGAGAATATCAACATCCTATTATATCAATTAGAAAACAATGATGTTGTGATACTACCGAATTTTGGGCCAATACCAATTTTACAACTCATCGACAGTAAATTTGAAGAAAATGTTTTATTTGTTTGTGACAATAAAAAATTAGAATACATATCCAACTTTAAAATTAATGAAGACAATTACACAGATTTGAAAGTAGTTGGTGATATATGTTGGGTCACATATGATTTATTGTGGTTTAATATGCTAAATAACTCACAGTATATCTCACAGTTCGCTCTGGTTGTGTTTGATGGTATGGATGAAAGAGAATTAATTACAGATTTGGTATTTGGTGCTATAGTTAATTTTGGAATAAAGATGCAGAACTGTTTAATACTTTTAAAGTCGACAGATAATCTGGAACTTTATTCAGAATTCCTCAAAACCAAATTCAAAGTTTTTGAAATGAATTGGAAGACTTTACTGAATATTGAATTTTACTACAACAATTCAGAAAATTATCGCAGAGATATTATTCAGGTTATCAACACAATTTTCTCATTAGACCAAACAGCAAGTGATATACTGATACTTCTACCAGCATCTGATGATCTTGAAATTCTAAAGAACTATAATATAATATCAACAGAATACTCAATTGTTCGAAATATTGAAGATTATACATCAAATACTTCCGCCAGGAAGTTGATATTTGCAGAATCTGCCACTGTCTTTGTTAACCTCAAGAAGAATTCTGTCAAGTACATCATAGATTCAGGTTTGATTTCAACCGTTAGAGCAGATCAAATCAACCCATCTATCAATATTATAGATACCATTAAGACTAGCCTTCATAGAATTCGTCAAAACTCAGAATCAGTTTTGTCAACAACAAAAATGGATGATATGAAGTATTTTGTTCTCGCAGATAAAGCTACATTAAATAGCAGTGAAACTGGAATCAAAAATGGTTCTGGACTGGTATATTATTTACCAGGCTTGTTCAGATTATTGAGTCTTCACTCATATGAAATTGAAAATTTTGTGTTTATTTCTAAACCAGATGAAGAAATATTAAGATCATGCATCAACCAATTAATTTATATGGGTATTTTACAATTAAAGCCAAACTTCAAAGGAGTCCAATTAACAGATAGAGGGAACTCATTATTGAAATATCATTTCACTAAATGTTATGAAAATTTTGGATTTTTTGTGGCTTTGATTTACAATGAGCTACAAAATGATTCAATTCTAAAAATAATATCTATTTGGAATGTTTTAGACCATGCATCACTAAGAAGATATCTGAAACTAATGAAAACTGAAAATGATTTCGAACAAATGAACATTTTATTTGAATCTTTCGAAGCAAATGAAAGCACTGCTAAAGCTCATTTCGAATCACCTAGCTATCTTAAAAAGATGTTGCTACAATATTACAGAAATCTTAAAAAACATCACGCATCAGGGGGTCAAAATGTCCAGATAATTGGGTTCAAAAGCCTTCTTGAGTCCATAATCTTTGGCTTTCAGTTTAAAATCTGTGCTATTCAAAATGACTTTGCTACTCCTCTACTAATAGGGTTAGAAGATAGTAACTTATTGGTTAAAGATAAATTTTATTTAGATGGTGATATTGTATTGATTTCAAATATCAAGATAACTAATCCCACTGATAGAGTTTCCGCATTGACTTGTAAAGTATACAAGAAAAATTTGCTTGAAATGAGATTGCCTTTGTTCAAGATCAAATAATTTTTTTTAGCTAAAATAGTCAATTCTGATCATCCAGATTCAAATATATTGATCTGTACTTAAAAGCAGACAGACATGGCTCTTCTAATTAAAATGTAGAATTACATCGCAACGAGACAAAATTATAATTGTTTTCTTTAATCTGCAGAGAGAAATTTGAATCTCAGATCATTTGGGATCTCCAACAAAAACTGGACCCTTGAGTCTGGAGTCTGAACCCAAGGGTTAGTAGATAATTGAAATTTTTTTGAATTTGGAAACAGAAAAAGTTGATAATTACACTTATAAATAATTCAAGCTCTTACTATAATTTACACATTAATTGAGTTGAGCTCAGTGGCAGCTCAATTAATAATCATGGCTCATGGCCCATGGGCATCAACTAAATCTGTAAAATTAGAGCGATCCAAATTTGGAGTTACATAGTTACATGTACAATTCTAGATATGTTTGAATTAGAATATTTACACATGTGTAGCTCACATTCCAGATTAGACCGGTTCAGGATACATATTATTAAAGACAATTTATAGCAAAGTAGAACCCAAATACCGCAATTGCTATATATGCATATATGTAGTTTTGAGATAAAACTTTGATTCAGGGAAGTTGTTTTCCTTATCCAGAAAATATTGTCCAATCGTTACTACATACATATTTGCATATATCTAATTCATAGACCCAAGAGTCAACATCTGCTATATCAAATGAGCGGACTTTAATTAGTTCCTAAAAGGTTTGAGATAGGAAAAAAGTCCGAAATCTATGACCTCAAACCTTGATCAGCCACCATATTGTGATTTGGGAGCATGGATTTTAGATTATATTTTTTTTTCTTTATATGCTTTGAGGGTTCAATTATCAAATATGTGCAAAAATTAAATGTACATACTAATCCCTTGAGAAGACCCTAGAATATGGACAAAGTCAATACTCGATACTTAAGGGCCAGTCAACAGTAATTGAACTTTGAAGCTCGTCGCTTGAGACTCACAGCTTGAAATAGCTCCGCAGTTCAATCATGTATACAAAATCTCATGATAGGATAACTTCAAAGTTCAAACTTGTTATCACTGCCAAGTTTCTACGAGGTTACCAAGCCCACCAAGCTGGACAAAACTCAAGAAGAACCTTAATCAACCAAGTACATGAGTGATGAAATAGCAAAACTTCAAACTACGAATATGTATAGCTGTTCAAAAAAGAAGTGAAGCTGTATGATTTATTTAAGTAAAGATTTGAATGGGGTCTGTTGCTTATTACCATACTATTGGATTTCCACTTATTTTTCAAAGCACCAGGGTCCAGCGCATGACCATCTACTTTTTTTGATACGGCTGGTACAGATTCATCATTTCAAAATTCAGGGTAGGTGCTTACTGCTCCGCCTATGAGTTCAACTTGAATAATTGAAGAGTTAATCTTTGTAAATTGCATCAATTTCAACTCAATACATAAGTTAATTACCCCCTAGGGCCTAGTATCTCACCCACATAAGATAAGAAGCATGTAGTTATGGATTTTTTATCAGATTTCCTGGCGCACAAGCTAACGGAAACAGTTCAAAATCGCGGGACATTGGACAAATGTCAATAGTTTATGAGACAAAAATTCTTCCCGGCAGCGGTTAAATTACATTTCGAAACCCTATCAAGATCATCTTGTTTCGAATCGAGGACTCGAATTCAAATAGTTTATTGAAAATTGGAAGTATAAATACTGAAAGTCAGCTCCCAATTTTTACAACTTCGAGTAATGTATTATACTCATCAACCAGCACTACAACAATATGAAGTTGCTTTCTTTGTCTGTTGCAGTTTCTGCAATTGCTTCATTAGCAACTGCCATTCCTTTATCACAAGCCAGAGCTAAAGCCAGAGCTATCTCCCACTCTCAAATTTCCAACAATTTCTTCAAAAGAGATGAAAATTTGACTACATCTTGTGAATACTCAACTCCAGATCCTGCTGTTCCTCCAAAATCCAACATTTTTGCTGAATTAACTGATGAAGAAGCTAAATCAGGTTATGATTTCTTAACAAAAGAGTATAACTTGACTTACTATGGTGATGCTACTTTATATGACAATTACTTAGTCTGGATTGAATTAATTAGACCAAACAAAACAGATGCTCTATCTTACTTGGATGAAGATGGAGAAGCTCCAGATCGTTATGCTAAAGCGACTGTCTTCTTTGGTGGTGAAGATCATGCTTTAGAAGAATACCCAAATGGTTACTGGCAAACTTTTCAAGTCGGTCCTTTACCAGTTACTGAAAATTCTACTATTGAGAGATTAACTTGGATGAATGCTAAAGATAGAGTTGATTTTCACGTCGGTTTCCAAGATGGTTTAAGATGGGACACCACACACGAGTTTGTCGCTGGATTGTTAGTTGAAGAACCACTTGCTGAAGTCATCACTGCTATCACTGGATCCCCTAAATATGGCTCTGAAAACTCCACTATTGACGTTTGGTGGACTGATCCTTTAATATGGGATGAAGAAACTCAAACATCGAGCTCTTGGGCTACCTTCTTTGGTCAAAATGAATACAATGCTGATGATATTTTACAACAAGGTTTATACATGTTAATTAACATGACTGGTAGAGACCCATCTAATTATTCTATTATGAAATGGTTCTATGGAAACAAGTTATATCGCTCCACTGAAGAATTTATTGAAGCTTACAACAGTGAAGATTTTACCATCATGGCACAAACCGATCTTGCTAACTCATCATGGACTAACCCATCCTACGTTGCTGGTGGTAGAGAATTAGATGATAAATTACCTCCAACTCAAGTTGAGCCAAACGGAAGACGTTGGAGATACAGTGAAGAGGAAAGATACTTCACTTGGTTAGATTGGGAATTCTATATCTCATGGGATAGAGATCGTGGTATGACTTTATATGATATTAAATTCAAAGGTGAAAGAATCATTTATGAATTAGGTTTACAAGAAGCAATTGCTGAATACTCTGGTGATGATCCATTCCAAATGAACACCTTTTTCTTAGATTCTGCTTACGGTTTTGGTAATGAAGCTTGGGGGTTGATTCCAGGTTATGATTGTCCTTACAATGCTGAATTCTTTAATGTTTCATGGCACTCACTTGGTGATAACAATTACCACAACAACTCCTACTGTGCTTATGAATTTACTGAAGACTACCCAATGTCTAGACACACTGCTTCTTCATCTACTACTGTTACTAGAAATACTGCCTTTGTTTTGAGATCTGTTGGTACCATTGGTAACTACGATTATAACTTCTCCTACAAATTCCATTTTGATGGTACTATTGAAGTTTCAGTCCGTGCTGCTGGTTTCATTCAAGGTTCTTACTACCAAAGTGATGAAGTCTCATTCCCATTCGGTTACAAAATTGGTGAAACTTTATCAGGTTCTTTCCATGATCATGTCTTAAATTGGAAAGTTGATTTTGATATTGCTGGTACCAACAATACTATCACAAACACTGAATTCATCCAAAAGGAGCATGAATTTCCATGGGCTCCAGGTAAAATGTACAACACCAAACAAAGAGTTAGATCTATTGTTGAAAATGAAGATGAATCAAGATTAACATGGCCTGCAAATGGTGCTGGTGCTTTATTAGTTGAATCTACTGAAAAAGTTAATGCTTGGGGCCAACCAAGAGCTTACAGAATTGTTCCAGGTGCTTCTCCAGTTCATAGAATTATTGACCACTCACTTACTTTAGTTAATCAAGCTCAATGGGCCAATGATGATGTTTCATTCACTTTACATAAAGATTCAGAACCTCATTCTTCAAATGCTTTAAATGCTCATGATATTATTGATCCAACTGTTCAATTCAATAAGTTCTTTGATGGTGAAAACTTAGCTGGTGAAGATGTTGTTGCTTGGGTTAACTTAGGTTTACATCATTTACCAAACACTCAAGATGTTCCAATCACTGTTTTCAACACTGCTCAATCATCATTCATCTTAACTCCATACAATTACTTTGATGCTGCCCAAATTCAAGATATCAAACAAACCATGGTTTACACTTACGAAAATGAAGAATGGGAATTCTTTGGCTCTGATTACCAAACCTGTGGTGTTGGTATTGAAGAATTGACTTATGATGCTATTAACTATAATGGTATTTCAGTCTCAAAAGATTCTACTAATATTCCTTCAGTTTAGATATAAAGCTTGGTACCCAAACTTTACGTATTTAGTTAAAACAACTTCGCTTTTAACTATATAATAATTATCAATGGGATATTATTTTTGATCTTCAGGATGTAGTTTTCGTATTTAATCATTGCAAGCAACACTTAGACTCAATATTGCCTCAAATTTGGTAATATGAATATGTGTACTTAGTGGCTAGTTTAGCATTATATCAATAACTGTAGACTGGATAGGATACGAAGGACAAGCTAAAACTCAAGAGTGAAATAATACAATCGCAACAAAGAAAACCTCTTTGAATAACATAGTTTGCCTCCTGCAAGCTTCAATTGAATATATTCCCCAAGAACGCTAAATTCTGTAACATAGCGCGCAAGGAAGTCTGAACTAGTTTAAACTTTGTAGTTTCCTAAAATCGATATTTATTCCTAAAGTAACATAAATGAAAGAGAATTAGAGTGCTAAATTTTCGATAGTTAGCAGATTACTATGTAGTAAGGCTCTACCTTCTGGATTTATCTACTCATTCTATAATTGAAATGCTATATACTTATTGACTTCTTTTTAGCTTGTTTGTTCTTTGAATCAAACTCCAAAGCCTATTCTTTTACGACTTACAAGTTTATTGCTATTCCATATATTCGTCCCGCAGCTGACTCAACTGAGATTAAGTCTGAAACTTGGGAATTTTAGCGAAGCCCCTATATAGCTAGTACATTCGGGTCCTTCAATGATGTCCAATCCCAATTATTGTAACTGTACACTGTACAGCATAGAAATTGTACGTCGTGAAACTTCGGGTGAAGTATTTGATCTATCAAATATAACCGAGAGACTAAAGATAGATTATACAAATGTATTTGCAAGTCTTGAATGTAAAACAATGATCTAGTTAGTAAACTATATACGTTGGGAAGTTGGAACCGAGTTGTCCAATTAACTATAACTCCTTATAGATTTAGTTATATCATACTACAATTCAAAGAATTGTAAATTGTTAGATAATAGAGCTAGCTTTAAGGTATGTAAGAGCTCAGAAAAATCATCAAAATAAACAGCATATATGCAAGTTCTAGTAGTGGCTCGCGCGAAACATCATTGGTTTAAACTCAAGCGGTGAAACTCTTATCATTGCAAAAATGCAAAAAAATACGTATTATCTAATCAAATTAGTAATATGTTTTTAAGATTTGAGATAACGAAATACTCAGTTTGCCAAATACGGAGCTCCAATGCGATACACAAGGCAGTTCATAATTCAGTTGATCTTTAACTACAATATCCTCGAAAAGGCACTAAAAATAATGCTCATTACTGGAAGATTGCTTTAAAAAGGGTCCAGTCAACAAGGACCCTCATTCAAATTTTTTAACCTTAAACATAACAATTTATTAGCTCATATTTTAACGAACTGCCACGGAATACTTCAAGTTTGATGATATTTCGCGAAAGCTTGATAAGGAGACGCGGCACGCCCCCAATATAGCCAAGCTGAACAGATTAGGACATAAATCTTGAACATAATTGTCAAAAACGGGCCCAGAATTTCTCTCTTCTCGGAACTTCTTGGTCAAATATAAGATTTAAGCAGCGCACGCCGCATATATCTACAGAAACATACATGTCCCATCTGACTGTACACCAGCTATAGATAGGCGGCCATATAGGCTCATTGCCACTATATCTATCTATAAGTGAACTAGAACTGTGAAAATAATATCGGAATGAAAGATTAACTATAGCGGCGTATACCCTAAAAACTCTAGTATTGCTCTGATCAGATTACCCCCGCAGCCACCGCCCACCAGGATAAGTTTAATACAGAAAAACAATTTCCATCATGCGAAACCTTTTACATTTTCTCCACCCGCCCATAAGATGAGGATCCATAAATGATACATCTTTGGTAATGCTGCGAGTCAGTTAAATCATAATGATTGCCAGTATGACCTTAGTTCTAAACATTCTCTGCTCTTCAAGGCTAAGAAGCTCTCGCTTAAACTTGGGAGACCACGAGTTAAGATTCCATGAATATTAAGTATAAATCCTACCCACTTCCTGAGATTGATCAAGGTCTGATCAGTGATGAATTAGTCTATACTACAATTCATTAAGAGATTACTTTCTTCGCCTTAGTTATTTCTTTATACCAACCTAAGGACTAGAGCTAACACCTCAGATTTTCAACTTTTTTTTCAAGATTCATCTTGTAAACACTTAGTTACAGTTTCTGCTGTCCCTTCAAAAATGCTCTTGTTGAGATAGTACTGATGATGAAGCTTATTCAGCTTATAATTTGCTGGCTGAATCTGATAGCTCAACATACTATTGGGATGCAACTTTATATATGACAATTGCTTAGTCTGGATTGATTAATTAGACCAAACAAGACAGATGCTTTATCTTACTTGGGTGAAAATGGAGAAGCGTTATGCTAGAGCGGCCGTCTTCTTTGGTGGTGAGCTGGATTACGCTTTAGAAGGATTCCCAGATAGTTACAGGAAAACTTTTCAATTCGGTCCATTCTGAGTTACTGTCTACTATATTGAAAATTTAACTTGGATGAACATTGAATGCTGAAGACCAAGTACGCGCAGGCGTATCATGAAGGTAATTGTCAGCGAAGAGTACCTTTAACCATTTGTACAGCTACATAAAGCCTTCCTGAGTTACACCTGAACATCTCAGTCGAATCATCGGTGTCGACGTGACTATACTGGACAACTCCTACTTCTTCTCTACATAGTTTATATCTCAAATCATAAATGTATTCAGTGTATTATATTATTTACGACTAAATAAAATGCTGACAATTATTAAAGGTTTAATAGATGGTCCATGACTACGAATTTTTTTACCATCATACTTAAGACTTAGAACCAGTTATTGCTTTTTTCCTCTTTGCTGATAATTCGATGAATTTGTGAATATAATATGAATCTTACACTCCATCTCTTTCTGGCTTGTATCTGGATTCTGATACACCGTAACGTATTTTACTGATGTTTCCTTATAGAGTTTTTCTGTTACTGGTTCCGGTGCTTACAGTACCGGAAACTCAACTATATTATTGATATCTGATCTTTTGCAATGAGATTAATTAGAGATTAAAACCTTATGGAGAAGATAAGAAATAGGAATTAGGAATTAGTATTACTTAGCTTCAACAAGTAACAATTGTGAAGTCAGTTTATAGACTCTAGATGGACCTATCACATTACTTAGGAAGAAACACCTCAGAAATTAGGAAATACTAATCAAGATTGATAAACTCAAAACATATTGTTATTCCCCAGATAAAATGAACGGGGATAAATCGACTTTGATGAGATGACAAAATGCCAGAAAGTGATACTGTACTAGTCCGCTCAACCATCCACTTATCAGTCTTGACTATTCAAAATTCATTGAAAGTTGAAACACTAGATACAGAGTTATGTAATGGATTTTTAATACCCTTTTTAGAATTTTTTTCATTATCTTTAAAAAGGAAAAAGAAAACATTTTAAAAAATTATTCTGTAATTTAATCTTTTTTTTACTATGTATGTATTTAAACTAAAGAATAATATTTACAGCTAGAGATTTACATATCAAATTTTTATTTTTCTGTATTGAAAGGATGAAATATACAAAGATTGACTAATTAAATATTTAAGCTGAAATTGTTCATCTTTGATTTTAACAATTTTCTTGATACATATATTCAACACCCTTCTATTTATTTAATTTCAAATAAAAGTAGTATTGCAGAGCTTTTTTTAAGAATAACCGCTGGTGATTATCCTTAAAAATATACGTATCTGTAATAACGACTGTAGATGATGAGGATATTGAATACATAATCAGTTATAATTAGTAAGCTAGTAATGCATGAAAGCTGTAACTCCACTTGTAGAGCTTATCACAAGCTGGCTAGCTCGAGAGTCGGGACTAGCGAATCGGTGTGCGTGTTTCTAACTAATTCAATAGCACTAGATATCTGGGCTGTCACATGTGGATAAAAACATGAACTTAAAAGGATTACGCAATTCAAGCCTCCAAGACTCAAGACTCAAGACTAGTCAAGAAAATATATGAGAGATCAACAACGATAATTCGAGAGAAGTAAACCATTGCAAAGCCTTGATTTTAGTGCTTTTTTTGCTCGAATTTTAAATCTCTTGTAATATTTGCTCTTGTATGGTAGCCTTGACATCTTATTATGCAAACCCTTTAAATAGAAACTGTCAAAGAGAACCTTATGGATTGATCAAAATAAACTCAAAGAACACCACAGTTCTTTGTTGGAGCTTAAGTTGATTCAGTTGCTCTATCTCTACAATTCAGAGACTATTCAAGATCTCCCTAATCTGAATTGATCTTCAATAAAATTCGAATATACCCAGTACTTTCAGAAATCTTTCCAAATCCGTCAGTCAGCTTGGCACAAAAAATAAGATTGATAACGATGATTTATCCGAATTAAGAAATTCAAATTGAATAAATGAAATCTTGTAAATTAGAATCTGGAGAAATGACTTTCTTACGGTATATTAAGCCGTTCAAAGACACACAAACACAGACACTCACCCAAAACCCATTCTTCTAGTCCCCTATTTTTAAGATAAGAAGGTGCAGGATGCATTAATTACAAAATGTTTCTACAGCTTATACTTTTAGACTTCCGCTGTTCGTTATCCAACCCAATTGAATCTTACATGTATTAATCATTGCTCCAACTTCAAATAGAGATAAGGAACTTGATACAGCATGTGCTTCCTTCACTTATATTAATTGATATAATATAAGAAAATATGATTATAAAAGGCGGTATCTTTCCTCTGTTTTGAGATTGGGAAGTTATTATCAT
Organism: Phaffomyces opuntiae; assembly: GCA_003707165.2. Classification (NCBI taxonomy): domain Eukaryota; kingdom Fungi; phylum Ascomycota; class Saccharomycetes; order Phaffomycetales; family Phaffomycetaceae; genus Phaffomyces; species Phaffomyces opuntiae. The sequence continues at coordinate 37,349 of PPNH02000021.1, forward strand.
CATTAGTAAGAATTCAACAAAATGAAATTTGCCTCCTGGTCAATTGCAATTTCAGCAATTGCTTCATTAACTACTGCTATGCCATTGGCTAATGCCAAAGCCAAAGCTGACGCTCATTCCAAACTTTCCCAATTTTATCAAAAAAGAGCTGAAGACTTCACTTCTTCATGTGACTACTCAGTTCCAGAGCCTGCGGTTCCTGGAAAGATTAATATCTTTGCTGAGTTAGACGAAGTTGAAGCTAAGACCGCTTATGATTTCATTACTGAATCTTACAACTTAACTTACTTCAAGAACAGTACTTTATATGACAATTACTTGATTTGGTTAGAATTAATTAGACCAAACAAGACTGATGCATTAGCCTACTTAGATGGTGATGCTGAAGCTCCTGCTCGTTATGCTAAAGCTGTTGTTTTCTTTGGTGGTGAAGATTTTGCTCGTGAAGAATATCCTGATGGTTATACTCAAATTTTCCAAATTGGTCCATTACCAGTTACTGAAGAGTCCACTATTACTCATTTAGATTGGTTGAACGCCAAAGATAGTGTTGATTTTCACAGAGGTTACAGAGATTCTAACAGATCTAGACAAGCTAACAAATTTTTAGTTAAAGCATTAAGTGCGGATGATATTGCTCCTGTTATCGCTAACCTTACTGGTGACCCTGCAGTTTATGGTTCTGATGAATCAGTATTGGATGTTTGGCTAACCTCTCCTCACCAATATGACGAAGAAACTAAAAGTTTAATTGCTTGGGGTTCTTTCTTTGGTAACAATAAATATGATGCTTCTGATATTTTGAACCGTGGTTTATACATTCAAGCCAATGTTACAGGTAGAGATTATGAAGATTATGAAATTTTAAAATGGGTCTACGATGGTGTTATGTACACTTCAACTGAATCATTTATTGAAGCTTTCAACAATGGTGAAGTTAAAAGTAAATTGCAAACTGATATTAGTGACTCATCATGGACTAATCCAACCTACGTTGCTGGTGGCAGAGAATTAGATGATAAGTTACCACCAGCTCAAGTTGAACCAAATGGTAGACGCTGGAAATATAGTGAGGAAGAAAGATATTTCACTTGGATGGACTGGGAATTTTACATCTCATGGGATAGAGATCATGGTATGACTTTATATGATATCAAGTTCAAAGGTGAAAGAATCATTTACGAGTTAGGTTTACAAGAAGCTCTTGCTGAATATTCCGGTGATGATCCATTCCAAATGAATACTGCTTTCTTAGATTCTGTCTACGGTTTTGGTAATGAAGCTTGGGGTTTGATTCCAGGTTATGATTGTCCTTACAATGCTGAATTCTTCAACGTTTCATGGCACACTTATGGTAATAACTTTTACCAAAACAACTCTTACTGTGCTTACGAATTTAGTGAAGATTATCCATTATCTAGACACACTGCATCCTCTTACACTTCAGTTACTAGAAACACCGTTTTTGCTTTAAGAACTGTTACTACCATTGGTAATTATGATTACAATTTCAACTACAAATTTTTCTTAGATGGTACCATTGAAGTTTCTGTTCGTGCTGCTGGTTTCATACAAGGTTCTTACTACCAAAGTGATGAAAGTTCATTCCCATTCGGTTACAAAATTGGTGAAACTTTAGCTGGTTCTTTCCATGATCATGTCTTGAATTACAAAGTTGATTTTGATATTGGTGGTACTAATAACACTATTAGTAACACTGCCTTCGTTCAAAAAGAAGAAACTTTCTTCTGGGCTCCAACTAAAGTGTACAACACCAAACAAAGAGTTAGATCAGTTATTGAAAATGAAGATGAATCAAGACTTCAATGGCCAGCTAATGGTGCTGGTGCCTTATTAGTTGAATCAACCGAAGAAGTCAATAGTTGGGGTCAACCAAGAGCTTACAGAATTGTTCCAGGTGCTTCTCCAATTCATAGAGTTGTTGATCATTCCAATGTTGTTATTAACCAAGCTCAATGGGCCGTTGATGATGTTTCATTTACTGTTAGAAAAGATTCAGAGCCATACTCCTCTCATGCTTTAAATCATCACGATTTATTCAACCCAACTGTTCAATTCAATAAGTTCTTTGATAGTGAAAACTTAGTCGGTGAAGATGTTGTTGCTTGGGTTAACTTAGGCTTGCATCATTTACCAAACACTCAAGATGTTCCAATCACTGTTTTCAACACTGCTCAATCTTCATTCGTCTTAACTCCATACAATTACTTTGATGCTGCTCAAGTTCAAGATATCAAACAAACTATGCACTACGAATATGATACTGAAGAGTGGCAATTCTTTGGCTCTGATTACAAAACTTGCGAACTTGGTATCAACGAGCTTTCTTATGAAATGTTCAACTATGCTGGTCTACAAATATCTAAAGACACCACTGATATCCCATCAGAATAGATACCCACTAATTTTGTTTCAGTTACACGTATTAAGTTACAGCAAAGTTCGCTGATAACAATGGCTAGTCCATAAAATATATGATTTTTCTATTATTAAACTTTAAAATGTAAAATTAATATCACGATTCATTATCACCTAAAGGCTAATTACTTAAAGTCATAAGTAAGAGCCGTTAGTGCCACGAGTGACTAGACTGTTACAACCTGGAGAGTAGTTCACTGAAGTAGATCCTAGAAACCTTTTCATCAGTCCTCAGGACCTGTTTACATAAGCGAATTATTAAATTATAAACATTAAACAGTAAACATTCTATATTTTATTGCTAGTTGACTGTTGTTTATTCTTAATTGAAGTTGAGTACGTCAATTCAAGGTAATCAATCTCATTCACCATCACAACACATACAATTTCCTTCCAAAAGTTGAATAATCAAAGCAGTTTAATTGGTTGAAAAAAAAATTGATAAAATTCGCGAAAATATGTCATCTCATCAATAATTTTTCAGATTGTGACTAACACTTTCCGACCTTGATAAAATCTCAAATCAAGTCACATTTCAATATTCTATATCATGAGTATAAGTCGAAACTCAGTTCGTTTATTCTCAACCACCCCAAGGGCCCTCGCAGGTCAAAACTTGACCGAAAAAATTGTCCAGAGATACGCTGTTGGCTTACCAAAAGGTAAAACTGTCAAATCTGGTGATTATGTCTCTATTAAACCAGCTCATTGTATGTCTCATGATAATTCATGGCCAGTTGCTTTAAAATTCAAAGGTTTAGGTTATAAATCAGTCAAGGATAACAGACAAGTCGTTATGACTTTAGATCATGATGTTCAAAATAAATCTGAAAAGAATCTGGAGAAATATAGAAATATCGAACAATTTGGTAAAGAACAAGGTATTGATTTCTACCCTGCCGGTAGAGGTATTGGTCATCAAATCATGATCGAAGAAGGTTATGCTTTCCCATTAAACGTCACAGTTGCATCCGATTCTCATTCTAATACTTATGGTGGTATTGGTTCTTTAGGTACTCCAATTGTTAGAACTGATGCTGCTTCCATTTGGGCTACAGGTACTACTTGGTGGCAAATCCCACCAGTTGCCAAAGTTGAATTAAAAGGTAGATTGCCACAAGGTGTTTCTGGTAAAGATGTTATTGTTGCATTATGTGGTGTTTTCAATAATGATGAAGTCTTAAATCATGCTATTGAGTTCACTGGTGACCATATTGATGAATTAAGTGTTGATTTCAGATTAACTATCGCTAATATGACTACTGAATGGGGTGCGCTATCTGGTTTATTCCCAGTTGATAAAACTTTGATCGATTGGTACAAACAAAGATTAACCGTTTTACCTCAACCACATCCAAGAGTCAACAAAGAAACTGTCCAAAAATTGATCGATGAAGCTCAAGGACCTGATGCTGACGCTTACTATGCTAAACACCTAACTTTAGATTTATCAAGTTTATCCCCATACATTTCAGGTCCAAATTCAGTCAAAGTTTCAAATTCATTAGCTGATTTATCAAATCAAAATTTAAAAGTTAACAAAGCTTACTTAGTTTCATGTACAAACTCAAGATTAAGTGATATTAAAGCCGCTGCTGAAGTTATTAAAGGTCATAAAGTCGCCCCAGGTGTTGAATTTTATATCGCTGCTGCTTCTTCAAATGTTCAAAAAGACGCTGAAGATGTAGGTGCTTGGAAAACTTTATTAGATGCAGGTGCAATTCCATTACCAGCTGGCTGTGGTCCATGTATCGGTTTAGGTACTGGTTTATTGAAAGAAGGTGAAATTGGTATTTCTGCAACTAACAGAAACTTCAAAGGTAGAATGGGTTCAAAAGATGCTTTAGCTTACTTAGCTTCCCCAGCTGTTGTCGCTGCAAGTGCAGTTTTAGGTAAAATTGGTGGTCCTGAAGAAATTGACGGTTCTCCAGTTAATGGTGCCCAAGGTATTATCAAAACCATTGAAATTCCAAAGAAAGCTGAAACTGAAACTGAATCAAGTGAAGGTTCTTCAGGTGTTGAAATCTTAGATGGATTCCCTAAATCAATTGAAGGAGAATTAATTTTATGTGATGCTGATAACATTAACACTGATGGTATTTATCCAGGTAAATATACTTATCAAGATGATGTTCCAAGAGAGAAAATGGCTGAAGTCTGTATGGAAAATTATGATTCTGAATTTGGTGCTAAAACTAAAGCAGGTGATATCATCATTTCAGGTTTCAATTTCGGTACTGGTTCTTCAAGAGAACAAGCTGCCACTGCTATCTTAGCAAGAGACATGAAATTAGTCGTTGCTGGTTCATTTGGTAACATTTTCTCAAGAAATTCAATCAATAATGCATTATTAACTTTAGAAATCCCTGATTTAATTAACATGTTAAGAGAAAAATATAAAGATAGTGAAAAAGAATTAACAAGAAGAACTGGTTGGTTCTTAAAATGGGACGTTGAAACTGCAACTGTTACTGTTAGAGAAGGTAAAGATGGTGAAATTGTCTTAAAACAAAAAGTTGGTGAATTAGGTGCTAATTTACAAGAAATCATTGTTAAAGGTGGTTTAGAAGGTTGGGTTAAAGCTCAATTAAAAGAATAGATCAATATTGTTATTATTGATAACGATTAGAGATTCATGTATAGATACAAGTATTATATTTATTTTTGATTTTACAATTATGTTTAAAACTTCCTTAATAATGTTATTAAAACTATTGTACAAAATGTAATTATATGAAAAACCTGTGCTATAATATATTTATGATAATTTTGGTAATTCCTTCACCACTTCATCGAATGATTCACGGTATTCTTCTGCTTTGGAATCATCTTTTTTGTTTTTACCACCACCTGGAACAATGAAAACAACTGAGGTTGGTCTTTTAGTAGCACCAGCTGAACCTAAATCTTCTTTTGATGGGATGAAAACAAATGGAATAGAGGCATCTTCACATAAGACTGGGATATGGGAGATGACATCTGGTGGGGAGATATCACCAGCAAGGACAACTAAACCCTTTTCACCTTTTCTAATAGCTTTAACGACTTCTTTAACACCTCTTTTAACATGTTTAGCTTTTGAAGCTTTCTTTACGGTTTTCAAGACTTTTTTGTTAAGCTTTTTTGGTGCTAGTGGTTTAGCGAAGGGTAGAAGAGCTGGAAGCCTCTTTTCGTAGTTATCTTCAGCAGATGATTCTTCTTTTTTGGCCATCTTGTGTGAGTTTTGTGTTTTTTTTTATTGAGAGATGCGATGAGTTTAAAAAAATAAATAAAATTTTTCAAGAAATTCGCGAATTTGATTTCGGAAAGATTTACCCTACTTGAAATTTTCAAAATTATTTTGGTCGAAAAGTGAAAAATTAATTAAAATTAAAGGTATTAAATCACAGCAAAATCACCCAATGTTTAGCCGTTGTTTTTCTACCACAGCCACTGTATTCGGTAGACCAGGTTGCAACACCGTCAAGCCTGTCCATCACAGAGTCAAAATCATCAAGGGTAAACTATCTCCAAGATTCCCAGGTTTACAATACGCTAAAAATGATATCAGAAGTCCAGCTTTTAAACCAGTTGCAACTCATCAAGATAGAGTTGAAGAATATTACGATTACAATTTACAATCAGATCTTCTGCTTATAAACACCAAACACAACGAACAACCGGTCAAAGGTTTGAAAAAAAGAGAATGGGATGGTTCTTCTCCATTTCACATAAATAGAGGTTTAAGAAAACCACAAGGTTCAGCTGCTGAAACCCCAGACATCAAAATCCACACTTACAAGAACATCCCAAAGATCAAAGAACTGCATATCAACTGTTACGTCAACCAGGCTAAAGATAACGTTAATTTAGCCATTTCTTCATTAGTTTTATTACAACAAATAACAGGTGTTAAACCAAAACCAATATACTCCAAAACTAACGTTATTCATTGGAAAGTCCGTGCAGGTTATCAAATGGGGGCCTCTGTTGTGTTGAAAGGTAGACCATTACATCAATTCCTAACCACTTTAACTGAGATTGTCTTACCAAGAATCAGAGAATATAAAGGTATTAAGAACTCTTCAGGTGATAAAACTGGTAATATCCATCTTGGTTTAACTCCAGCCGATGTTAAATTCTTCCCTGAAATTGAAGCCAATCAAGATTTATGGCCTAGAGTCTTTGGTATGCATTTCACTTTGGTCACTTCAGCTCAAACTGATCATGAAGCAAGAACTTTATTAAGTGCTTATGGTTTCCCATTCACTGGTCCTGAAAGAAACGTTAAACGTATCACTACTGAATACTAATTGAATTGATTGAAGGGTGGTGTGTGTGTTTGAATATAGTATTATTATATAGTTTAGCAAGTATATTAGAGGGGTTTCTTCAATCGGTATATAGAAACAAAATCAAAATAAATGAATGAAACCCTTACAAATTATTTTTCTTATAGTTAAAACAGAACTATCATAACATTAAATCCATCTTTTTTTTTCTTTTTTTCTCTTTTATACATATATCAATTATTCTATACATAATCAAGTTACTCAAACATGAGTGACTTGAATTTTATTTGTCTTTCTGGCAATAGCAGCAACTCTATCACCCAATGATAATGCCAAACCTTGACCTTTAGAACGGATTCTAACATGACCGATAATTGGACCATCAACTTGTTTCTCAATACATAAATTAGCTAAAGCATCTTCACCAAATGAAGATTTTGAGTATAAATTAGCACTTAAGAATTGACATTCTTCACCAATGACCGCACCTGGTGTCAAACAAGCCATATTTGTACCATTTAGTAATTCATCAAAGTATTCTTTTAATGAAGGCAATGCAGATTTAATAACAATCTTGTTTTCCCATTCAAATTCATTCCACATTGTTCTGAATTTATTTTCTGAACATTTGGATGGTTTAATGTAATCCATAATATCAACATGAACATCATTTAAGATAACAATCTTACTTTCAGCACCATGAGAACCATCATAGATAATGTTACCAAAGATAACACCAGTGTCTGCAGATGTGACCTTAACAGTTGTTTGAAGTTTAAAGAATCCATGTGGTGGAACATTTTGACTAGCTGGTTTATCAAGGACTTTCAAATCACCTAATGTTGCAAATTCAACATGTAAGTTTTTCAAAGTTTCAGTGGTTTGATTAACTAATAAAACATCTAAGATAACATCAAATTGTTGAACTTTAACATAAGCTTCAGCATAAACAGGATCTGAGAAACCGGTTAATTGAACGATTTTTTTCAATCTTGATGATAAATCTTCCTCAACTTTAATACCTGTAACAGCAGTTAAATCTTCTTCAACAATATTAGATTGATCATTAATTTTACCAAACTGTCTAAATGAAATTAAATCATCAACTTGTTGTAAATTCTTTTGTAATTCATCAGCATCTTTTTGTGCTTTTTTAGCATCTTCTAATTTAACTTGATCTTTGAAAGCATCTCTTGTTGCTTCTAAAAATGCAATTTCTAATAATTCATTTTGTTTACCTTCAGCAATGTATGAAATAGCAGTTAGGATTCTTTCTTCAGAATCTTCATCAATTTGTTTTTTAACGTATTTAGTTTTACCAACTCTTAATATACTGACTAAAATTAATAGACCTTCAGCTTTAATTGCATTAGCAATTTTTTCATCAGTTGCAACTGAATCTAATCTTAAAATCAATTTAACAAAAGTTGAAGCTAGAACTGCAGTGGTATAGAAATCACCATCAATAATGAATTGACGTAATGGAGGTCTTGAAGATTCTGATTTTGTTTCCTTTTTAGTAGTTAAAGCAGATTCTGTAGCATAAGTACCATCTGGTAAAATAACTGGTTTAGAAGCATGAGTTGGAACAACATCACCATTAGCATCTTCTTCTTCATGACCATGATGCTTTCTTTCAGATTGAACAATTGGAATTTCACCAACACTTGAACGAATATGTTTCCAAGCATTTTGAATATCTTTAAATTCTAAAGAATATTCACCAATGATCCATAAAGCACCACGGAAAACTTTACCAGATCTAACATTATCTAAACTGATCAATAATCTTTGCAAGATTGATGATCTTGTATCTGGATATTTTTCAAGAACTTCTTTAATAAATGATAGGATTTCAGTAGCTGAACTAGTTGATAATTCTGGTAAGAAATCTAATAATAAATCAACAACACTTGCTGCAACTTGAGCAAAGTTAATAGCAGTTTGATGGATGGCAGAAATTAATAATTGTCTATATTCAACTGATTTATCAGCATCTGAGTTAATAGATTTTGACAATTCCTTTTTGAATAATTTTAAAACTTCATCAACATTTCTACTTGAAATTAATTCTAATGAAATTTCAATAGCTCTCTTTTTAATATCAATATCTGGGGAAGATAAGATTCTTAGGATATCTAAGACTGATTCATCTAAAACACCTGGATTATGAGTATGAATATCATGAATTCTTTCTAAAGCGATTAATTTAACATTGTTATCTGAGATTTTAATAGCCAATTCAATAAATTTAGTGGCAGCTAATGAAATATAAGATGGATTTGAAGTTAATTGAATTAAAGTGTTAGCAGCTTCGAAAATAACGGTGTTTGATTCTGAAGTTTCTAATAATTCAGATAATAAATTAATATACCTCGTTTTCAATTCTGGAGATTTATCTTTTCTAATGAATTCAATGAATGCTAATTGTAATAGCGTATCAACAGAATCTAAGGAGGCGACGTTTTCTTGAATGAATCTTAAAGCAGCATCTCTATCTAATTCACCTAAACTAATAAAAGCATTTCTTTTACAAGTTGGATCAGTTTCGACAATTAAGAAATCATTGATAATTTCAGGAGCATCAGGGATCAAATGATCAGAAACCTTATAGATTGAATAAATTGCAAAAATGGCATATTTACGAACATAAGCATGACGATGTTCTAAACAAGCTCTAGCTGATGGGACTAATTGTTCTAATAATTCAGGTTCATGTAATTTAGTCAAGAATCTCAAAGTGTTACCCCTGATGTATTCATTTGGATGTTGTAGATCCTTTTGAATGGCATTACAAACCAAGATCATTTCTTGTTTTAATTTCCCATCTGAATCTAATTTAGAAACGATTTCCCAATAGAAATATAACAATTTTTTCAATTGTTTATTTCTTGATGGCATGACGAATCTGATCACGTCCATTAACAATTCTGGCATTTGATGACCATCTAGCATTGTGATCAAGATTTGCTTCATTGCATCGATTTTGGATTCATCTTTTGGTTTTTGTAATAATGTTCTAAATTCAGAAACGGAGTGTTTATTGGTTGGATTTGGGTCATAGACCAACGTATACGCGATATCTGACATGACGTGAGTAGAATTGAGTGAGGTCTGAGTATGAATGAGTTTGAATAATGAGGAATCTTCAACAATAAGCAACTAAAATACCACCACAATCGATCAATTAAATCAATATGAATTTTAAATCAAAGACGTGGTTTGTTTTCATTTTTTTATTTCGAGATTTTTATGGTGTAAATTTCTAGACTTCCGAATCGGGTAATCGTAAACACTACTACAAATCATATAATAGAAGATTAATTTATCATTTAATCACTGTCAGAATAATCAGGATTAGCAATGTATAAAGTCATACTGGCACTGCCCTGTCTCACGGATCCGTGTCTTCCTAGGTGTAATGTTGGATGGACGTCATGTTGAACTAATGTTCCTGTTCTTTGAACTCCAGAATTATTAGTATTGTGATGACTTGCAATTCCACTAGTGGTTGTTAAGGCATTAGTAGAGGAAACATCCGCATTCATTGGAGAAGTATGGAATGGGGCAGTGCTTGAAGAAGAATGATTGAATAAAGATGAGGTGTATTGACTGGTTCCCGCATCTAATTCAATTGATGAATGTTTAGTAGATGATGAACTTGGTGCGATACTTGAACCGATAAACGTTCCTGGTGTTTCTTCAAATGAGCTTCTAACAGGTGTAGTGACAGTATTTATGCCATTTGAACTTGAAGTGACATCATCATCATCGACTTCAGAAGCCAATAATCTTTGTTTGATTTTCCCATGTTTTAAATCAACTTTATGAGATCTTAATTTTTTGTAAACTTGTGGACCTGAAGTGGATGATGTTGAACCTTTAGAGTAATCAGTTCGAGAGATCCCAATGGGTAAATCCCATTTCGAAGCAGGAACTGAAGAGTTTGATAATTTTGATCCAAGTCTAATGTTTTCAACATATGAAGAGACCAGTGGTTTATGATTTGATAAAGTGTATGAATTTTCCCTAACAGGTTCATTAATTTTCTTTTCAGTAATTTTTGAATTTTGAATTTCAGGTGTTGTGATTCTAGGAACAGAATTTGATGATTTTCCTTCTAATTCATCTTCCCTTATGATTGAATTATATGCAGTTGGAACTTCAACACTAACTGAAGCTGATCTTCCTACTCTTGTAGCAATTGTTGATTCATGACCAGGTGGAGGTCTTCTTGTTTTATTAGTGGTATGCATGTATGAAACTGGAGCAACTGATTCATTACGACGATCATAATTTGATGATAAAGAAGTTGCTGCAAGAATTGGAGCAGCAGTTAATATTGGTGCCAGGGAGTGCATATCTGGAGATCTTGGAAGTGGTGATTCTTTTTGATTTAATTGGACATCACTTATGTTATGCTGTTGATAATTTGGAGTTGTAGATGCATTATCAAAATCAAAATGTTGATCAGTTGGAGATTTGGCTGTGAATGATAAAACATCATCTGAATCATTTTCAACTGCTATATGATTTCCTTGATTGATGTAAGTTTCATCATCTCTGTTATTCTTATATTCGCGGTTAGTTAAATCAAACAAATTATCATCATCATCTGAACTATCACTATAATTACCATCATTAACAACATGGAATGTAGTATGTGGATTTTGGGTTCCTTCAGTATCTATGCCGGAAATATTATCATTGTGATATAAAGATTCAGCATCATCATCTTCTAGGTTGGTGATATGTAGTGGTACATGGAGTTGGGATTCATAAGGTTCATTATAAGTGTCTGTGAATTTTTGTTCATTGTAGTGTCTTTCATTACCAAATTCTTTATTATTTTCTTCATTGTAATCATCATCAGTGTCTTCATCATCATTAACAACATGAAATGTGTTAGTCATTGGGAAGTTAAATTTCTTATTCAATTCAGGTTTTATTTCATCATCATCATGTTGTGAATTTTTGAAATTTTTCAATAAGTCTGAATTGACTAATTTCTGAGGATTAAAATCACCTCCAACATCATTACTATTATCGTAATTAACTTGTGCCATGACAGAAGAAGCAGAAATGAGACGATGATGAGAATCCACATCATCATTGAAAAGAGCACTATTCAAAACACCTTTATCACCATTTCTATAATTCTGATCTTCATCATCTGAATCCTTAAACAATTCCGTTGAAGATGATAATTTCTGATTTTTATTACTCGTATTATGATTAGACTCACCTTCATTCTCATCATCTTCATTTGAACTAATTAATGATAATTTCCTTATATCCTGTTCTAATTGAGATGCTCCTCTTGAATGACTTTTCAAAGGAGCTATAGGAACATCAAATGGACTCTCCAATCCGTATTCTTCATCACCTGTAGTGTTATAGTTATCTTCAAGATGACTATGTATGTTTGATTGGAATTCTGGTTCGAATTGTTGAATATCTCTTAATATCTCATCCGACAGTGATAATTTCTTTTTATGCCCCATGGTTTCATCATTATCATCTTCGAATTGAACAGTGGCAACACTGGAATCCCTTTGATGGATTTTTAATGGTTTAATGAATGAGATTTGACTTCCTATCACATCTTTAGAATTGTTTTCTTTAGCATCATAAAATGAATTAACAGACCCTGAAGAATCGACCGAATTGTTTCGTTCATCGTGAGGAATGATTGGTTGTATGAAGGCACCGGGGATATCAAACTGTGGTTTTTCATGTGTTACACTTTCATTGAAACTAAAATCATCATTATCTGTAACTGAAACTGACTCAATTTCATCAACTTTCTTTACATCTTCAATACCAGTATCATCCACTTCTTTATTAACAGTACCATTCACTTCTTTATTATCAGGCACGACACCAGTCACGACACCAGTCACTAGATCCTCACTGGATGCATCGACCTGAACCTCATTAATCGGATTAGAAACACTAGGTTCCAATAAACTTGGTGGTTTTCTTCTAAACATGCTCTTTTGACCTCCAACCATTGAGACTGATCTTCCCTGGATCCTTACTGGTGGAGCATCCAATTTGATTGAGTTATAGTCAGGAACATGAGGGATTTGGGCGACATCGACATCAAGCGTCGAGGAAGGGTGTAATAATGATGATTTATTCAATTGAGATGATGGTTGATTTGGTGTTGTTTCATGAGGGAAGTCTCTTTGCTTTGGCATGATTATTGGTTCGGGGACTAAATTAGATGATTTTGGGGGCTTGTTCGATGGATGGACGGTAGTGGAGGCAGTAGAGGGTATATGTGATATTTGAAGAGGTGATTTCTTCCTGTTCATGACTTCGAACTTGCCTTCTTTGGTAGACTTCGCATTGTTTGAATTAGACTTTTTTGGGGTTGAGTGGGAGCTGAACGGATTGAAGAGAATCGATCGTCTCCTGTCTGACATTGTGTCTATGAGTGTCCAACAGCTGAAGAATGTGGGAATTACGTTCTATTTATATTTCGTTTCGTCTATTTATAATATTAAAGCTTCTTTAAATAATCACCGAACAGTTTAGCGGACTGCGCCAGGGCTTCATTGCGGGATGTGTTGATTGCCGGTGAATTACTAGTGAATGAGCCAGTGAGAGGCGTGTGGAGCAGCCATGATCTCTTCTCTGTGATCTCAGCTCCTGATTGGTGCATTTTGAGTAAGAATTGGTGGAGTTTTGATGCGATTCCAGTCAATGAATTCGATCTGAGTAACTCACCACTGGAGATTTGGAGCGAGTATGGAGCGTGTTCCAGTGCCATGTGATCGTTCTTTGGTGAGTGTGCGATGATTGATTGGAGGTGTGTGAGGATGTACAGCGTGGTGGTGATGATTGAGCTGGATGAGGTTCCTTTAACAGTGACTGTTTTCTCTATGGAATTCTGTACAGTCTCGCCAATCGAGATTGAGGCAGCAGTTGATGCGATCTTTAGTGACTTGAGCAGTTTGGCTTCAGTAATTGAGCACACGAGTTCTAGGGAGGTCTCTGTGGGTTGTTCTTCCACTGGGAGTTGTTTCGGTAGCGTTTTCACGATCTGGAGCACTAGTGAGGCCAGAGTTTTTGGAGCAGCTGGACGGGATGACCTGCTGCCTCTAGTTGGTCTCTTAGCGACCCTTGATGTCTGTTTAGGGCCCATTTTGGTGGTGATTGTTGTGATGTTGGTTGCGATTAATTTATATAAACATCACCGATCAATAAATAAATTTTCATTGAAAAAGATCAAGTGAATAAATATCAGTACAAATTCAATTCAGTCAAGAATGCGTTTCAGTCCATACAAGGAAGACGAGTTTGAAGAACCAGCAACCTCACCCTCCAGGAAGACCAAATCTCCCTTCATTTCGTCTCCTTTGAAGTCAATGGTGGACTCATCACCTTCCAGATCCAATTTCAGTAACAACAACAAACATAAGAAGTACACCAGTGTCTTCCAATCCTCCCCATTACACACTACAAGACACAACAGTATACACCAGGAAGAAGAAGAAGCCAACACGTTGTCTGACTTATTATCTGATTTGGAGATCAAGGAAAGATTAGGACTGATTGATAAACCCCAACATAAGGGTATTAATTTCGCTATTGCGATTTCATCATCTGCTGACACTTCAATTAGATCAACGTATAACGAATCAAGTGAGTCTGGATCTGAAGAGGAAGATGCCAACGAATCCTTCTTCAAAGAATTGGAATCTTCAGTGTTGGATGCATTTGAGTTAAGAAATGATGAAAGAGCTAAAAATGTTGCTCAAACAGTAGAGTATATCAAGAAGGAAAAGGCAAGAATAGAGAAGGAAAGACTAGAGAATGAAGCTAGAAGAATTGCATTAGAGGAACAAAAGAAGAAAGAAGCGTTAGAATTAGCAAAGAAACAAAAAGAGGAAGAAGAAAGAATTAAAAAGGAATTAGAAAAGAAGAAAGAATTAGAAGATTTGAAGCAAAAGGAGGAGTTAAAGAAAAAAGAAGAAGAATTACTTAAAAAGCAAGAAGAAGCCAAATTAAAAGAGTTACAGGATCAAAAATTAAAACAAGATCAATTACAAAAACAATCAAAAGGTCACACTGATTTCGAACAAATCAACAAAAAATTCCACACGTATAAAGCCAAAATCCATAACATCAAAGAAACAATAATCAAACCAATCAACCAAGACAAGGCATTAAAATCAACAATCCAACAACACAAACGTAAAATCAATCCAAAATTCGGTCAATTAACCAATTCATTAACTCAATTAAACAAAATCACAAATGAATTAATCACATTGATAAATCAAACTAAAGCTCAACCACTTGCATTTCAATGGATTTTGAATTTCGTCTCAAAGGCAATCGTATCACAAGCAGAAACTGAAGTCAGAGCAAAAGCATCATCTTCTGTCCCATTAGCTAAACTAACACTCAATTTATTATGTGAGTTCCCTGAGATGAAACCATTCTTAATGGCAAGATTCATTAAGAAATGCCCATATATAATCGGTCATACTATTCATCTAACTGATAATGATGCAACTTTTGTTGAAATGGGATGGAGAAGACATGATGAAAAAGCATGGGAGAGTCAAGTTTCATATGATGAGAGAATGTCAGGTATAATAACATTATTCTTCGTCATTACAAGATTACAATTAGATCAAAAATATTATTCAAATATTAAACATCCATTACCTTTATCCAATGCATGGATCTTCATAGCTAGAATGTTGAACACACCATTAGAATTCCTAACGTCTACACATTACACTATCGTCACGGCATGGTGGGAAGCCTGTGCGAGGGAGATGTTGTTGAATTATGGGAAACAAGGTGAAAAGATATTGAAGGTGGCATCAATTGATTGGTGTAAATTAGTTGAAGATAAAAAATCGGAATTTCCTGGTTCGAATATGTTGCAAACAAAGGGGGAAGACTGGTTGAAAGACGGTGCGATCAAGTCATTCCCAGAGATGGAGCCATGATGAATAGGTCCCATATACACATTAACTAATAGACTTAATACTCGTAGATTCTTTATCTTATTGTTAATTTTACCGCATCGGGCAAGGTTAGTGAGCCCGGGTGAGCTCCACAGTTAACTTAAATCAGAATAAATTTCTTTTGATTTCCAATCTTTACTAATTAAATATTTATTTCATCTTCCATCAACACACTCAAAAATGACTCGTCCATTCGTTGAAATCCCACCAGAACCAACTGCTCCATTCCCACTGAGTGCACATCATATCCCCATCGTTGCAGGTTTTGGCAGAGGTTCCTCCGAATTGGGGATTCCTACTGCAAACGTCCCAATAACTGCACTTCCATCACAATTACTTGATTTAGAACCAGGTGTGTATTTTGGCTATGCTAAACTTCATCGCTCTTCACACCACGAACACTCTACCACTGAACAACGTAAAGACGGTTGTGATGTTGAATACAAGTATGGTTTGAATTTGAAAGATGGTGAAGTTGATGTTGTGTTGCCTCATGTTATGAGTATTGGATGGAATCCATTTTATGGAAACAAGGAGAAAGCCGTTGAGTTACATATCGTGAATCAGTTCAGTGATACGTTTTATGGGGCAGAGGTTAGTTTCAATGTGTTGGGTTATATCAGACCTGAATTGAATTATGTTTCTAAAGAGTTGTTGATTAAGGATATTGAAAAGGATATCGAGATTGGAGTGGAGGTGTTGCAGAGTGACGGGTATCTTAAGTATAAAGACCTGTGAGGGAATATTATATAGATGGTGTGTTTTTTAAAGTTGGTTTATTTATTTTGAGTATATAATTGTTGCATTTCTCTAATATTATTTCTATAAATTATAATATTGTAGATTATATCCTCAATGTGTGTCTAAATGTCCTTTTTATCTTCATCCCTTGAAGAAGAACCACTGATCATGTCCGCTAGAATTGCATAAGTAACCTTCATCATTCTATAAAACCAGTATAAATTCAAGGCATTCAACACCATATTCCCAGTGAATATAACACTTGCAAACACCTGGTTGAAATCCTGATGATCCCACAAGTAGTAGAAATCACTGAAGAGTGAATAGGCTTGATACCAACCAAACCCGATCCTTATGAAGAAGAAAACGAGTAATAAGACAGCATTATTAATCAATTGTAAATTCTCAGAGATCAAACCTTTGAATCTCAATCCAAACCATCTAATGTTTAAAAAAGGGGTTGAGAATTCAAATAAGATGAACACTGGAGCATAATATTGAATGAAAGGACTTAAACCGATATAATAAACCATTGAACTCATGATCCCATGGATTAAAAACCCAACACCGAATAATGAGACATAAGTCGCTGAGATTAGTGCATCCCATATGAAATATCCTAATGCTAACGCGGTGATTAAACCATGATACCCAGTGACACCAAAAACACGACCGTGGATTGAATTACCAATATAATTAGGATCTTTATTTTCAATGAAACATGGAATAGCTAAAATCAAAATAACGATTGATTGAACCATTGAGACGATATGAGTGTGGAAATCGACTTTGTTTCTGTTGGATAGTGTTCTGAATGTGTTTGGGAATAATAATGGGGATAGGAACGCGGAAAGAATGTAGATTGATTGGTAGAATAGAACTGTTCCCACCACTTGATGGAAGTGGAGTTGGAATTCATCAGAAAGATAAGGGAAGACCAGAGGAGAGATGTATTCGTCCAAGTATGGGATGGTGAAGGATCTGAGGGGGTCCTCTGTCTGGTGGGTGGAGAGGAAGTTGTAGATTGCAGACATTGAGTGGATTGGCCTGGTGGAAGTGTTTAGGAGTTTAACTACGGGTGAAGAGATTTGTTTTTTTTCACTGATAAAAAAGTGTTGATGGAGAGTTGAAGATCACATGCGAGACAAAGCAGTGGCGTGGAGTGGGAGGATGAGACACCAACAGGTTGGAGGTGGAGAGTGTAGTGCACTGTATAGAGTATTAATGGAAACATTGAGCGTATTGTGGGCACTTCGAGTGTGAAATTTACCCATTTTGTATTGATACCCGTAGTAGGAGAGTGGTGGAAGTGGAAGTAGGAGATAATTTGGATCTTCGCTCTGAGTCTGGACACATCTCTGATCTCACTATACAGTGTACACCACCCATATAGTGTATTCACACCCTGTGATACTCGTTAAACTTCCAATCACCAGTAGCTATTCCCTTTAAATATTACCCGATAATAATTAATACCCATCCACGATAAGCAATAGCCATCTACAAATATCACCCACCCACCCACCAATGATCTCACCCACAGTAACACCCACAGACACCACGCAGCTGCCCACGCTCTCACTGATAATCCTCACATGCTTCATCTCCTTCGCCATAATAACATCACATCATCTCTCTCCAAACCTCAACTCTTTATCATTCCATCTCCATTTAAGTCCCAGAATCACAGGTCTCACACTTCTATCCTTGGGGAATGCCACTCCTGATATCTTCACCACATACACTGCATTAAATTCAAACTCAAGTGCCCTCGCGCTGGGTGAACTACTAGGGTCTGCTAATTTCATCATATGTGTTGTCTTTTGCTCAATTGGATTCATGAACCCAGATATTAACCTAATGACTAAATCGATCATCATCAGAGACGTTTTGATCTTCACAGTCTTGATTTCCATCACGGTGGTGATGTTGATTGACTCGAAGTTATGGGATTATGAATGCGTCGTGATGTTGATTGGTTATTTGGGTTATATCTCCTTCATAGTATATTATGACACCAATCAAGAAGAAGAATTAAATAATGAATTTATTATCGATGATGTTAGAAGTTTGCGAATGACCAAAGTGTTACAGATATGGAAAGGATCATTTAAGAAAAGGGATGAATTAAGAAGAATTAAAAGTGATAATCATCTTTTGGGGGTTTCTAATAGACCGTTGTTATTTAGATCTGTTTCTAGTGATGCTGTTAATACAAGGTATGATGTAATCAGTGATGATGAATTCGGTTATGGAGGTACTTCAATAGTGGATGATTCAACTGATGTGTTGAACACTAGACTTCAATCTACTCCTCCACCTCCAAAGATTTCAATAATTGATGAAGATAATCACACAACTACAATATCGACACAAACACCTGAAACTGATGAAATTAATCATCCTACATATCCAAATAGTGTCCCAAATAGTGTCTTTGAACTGCTGATAAAACAGTTATTTCCTGAAGATCATGACGTTTTCACAATTCTGGTTTCACCATTATCGATATTCTTCAATTTAATTATCCCTACACTCCCACGTCATATCATCGAATTTCAACACTCCTCACAAAATCAACAACTCCTCAGCTTGAAATCAACACTTTTCAAATTCCAAATGTTAGTACTCCCCTCATTCCTAAAATCAACACTCTTCACCGACTTGAATTGGTTTGAAACACTATTAATCTCAATAATAACACTCTCATCAACATTCATCATCCCAAGCATCTACTTAATCCCACTGATCGGCTTCACAACTTCACTCGCCATGGTTCTAATCACATCAACCCACCTCATCAACTCACTCCTTGACCTTTCCACCATCCTCAACATCCCACAATCACTCCTCGGTCTAACTGTTCTAACACTAGGAAACTCAATAGGTGACCTTGTAGGA
The DNA here is from genome assembly GCA_003707165.2 of Phaffomyces opuntiae. Classification (NCBI taxonomy): domain Eukaryota; kingdom Fungi; phylum Ascomycota; class Saccharomycetes; order Phaffomycetales; family Phaffomycetaceae; genus Phaffomyces; species Phaffomyces opuntiae. The sequence goes on from PPNH02000021.1 coordinate 56,694, forward strand.
AACCTGACACTAGCAAGACTAGGTCACATCGAACTCGCGATGGGCGCTTGTGTTGGTGGTCCGTTGAGTTATATCGTGCTGGGGTTAGGCATAAATGGATTGTTACTGATGTTTAATTCTGGAGATGAAAGATGGATTGAGTTGAATGTTGATGTTCATTTCATTTGTAGTTTTATTGCATTGGTCGGTGTGTTGGTTGTTATTTTGGGGAGTGTGTTTTATTATAATGGTGTCAGGAAGGATGTGTCGTTTTTGAATTGGAAACTGGGGGTCTTTGGGATCGTGTGGTGGTTAGGCGGGTTGGCGGTCCAGATATGGCTTGAAGTTAGTAAATGAAAGAGAGAGAAGTATTGATGTGTTTCATGAATCAATAATGTTACGATATTTATTGATGTGGATGTACGATGCGCGTATATAATAATGTAGTATATATCTCTATATTAATCAGAATAATGATGGTATAAAAAGGATATTATTGGCACTTAAAAGCTGAATTGTTCCAATATCAACTCAACTTCATGACAATCTGACCTTTTCAATAACAAATCAATTCCAAAATTCTTAACGTTTTTAATAAATGATTCTGGTCCACATCCAAAGATCTTCAAATGATCACAAGACAGGTTTGTGTTGATGGCAGAATATAATAGTTCAGAAATATCAGGTCTTCCTTTCTTAGAAGTATACCATAACTCAACTCCTGAAATATTGAGATCATCGAAAGATGAAGAAGATGAAGCAGACGATACGTTGAGTAGTAGTTCTCTGATATATGATGGTAATAATCGCAACATTGAATCATCACGCAGTACGCAAATGAATTTATAATTCAATTTAACACCATGTTTCAGCTCATATTGTTTTAATTTCAAATAGATTGGTAAAGTGAACGTGATCCCTGATCCGGCAGATATCAATACATGATTCACCCTAGTGACTTCATCTCCCACACCATTAACAGTATCACGCACAAGTGACACTTCAGGATCCATACTTCCATAAATCACCGATTTACACTCTTTTCTTTCATTTAATAAACTTAGTGAATTCAGCAGATTAACACCATCTTCTAATTCTGTGTCTTGAGCGATTGAATTATTGGATGTTTGGTCTTCATTGATGCGGATATGGTTATGCGAGAGCCCGTATGGTCCATGGATGAAACATGTGAATTCCTGTTGTGTTAATGATCTTTGATATAATTTCTGAGTGAATCCTTTATTGATTTTAATGATTAGTAAAATGCTACCATTTTCATCAGTTGATAAATTTGAGATCGTGAATGGATGTGTTTGAAACATTGAGATCCTTGGAATGTGTAAATATAGATGATCTGAACAATTCCAGTTGAAATTCTTAGGTTTTGTTATTTCAATGACCATATCATTCCTATTAATGATTGATGACCTAACAACACATTTACTCTTATGAGTCTTTAAAAATTTAGCCACTTTATCAACCAAAAGACTCACACTGACTAACACCACAAATCTCTTACACACGTAATGATGTCGATAACAAACCGGCAAGAATGAATAACTCATAAACACATGAATCGTATAAAACACTTCATAATAATATCTCCTTATCAATATGATGGAAGTCATCCCAATTATCACAAATGTTCCAATCATAAAGTATCCTGTTCTCGCCGTCAACTCCACCGACAAAAAAGACCAACTTAAACAATAAACGAAAGCCAAAGAATGAATTATAGAGGTGATTAAAACTAGGACACCAACTGCCTTATGATAAACAATCAAATTATTATAACTTAACCCCAATGAGAACACACTTGTCTTTAATGGTAGTAGGTATAGGATAGGCACATTAGAGATGGCGACTAATCCAAATCGAAGTGCTAGATTGAATGAATCATCCATTGGTAAATTTATCAAGGAAACACCCAAATTAATCAAATAAAATCCAGAAATTAGTAAAAGATTCATATTTGATTGAAAGTAACCATTCCAGATGATCGAGTCAGATAGTAAGTATACTCTAGCCCTCCTCCATAATCTCCATTTAATGAATTTTGATGCTTGTAATGCGATGATTAATGCTATTATTGTTATGATTAACAGATCTTGATACAACCATGTTATTTTCTTTGTGAATCTGATGTGACGATACTCCAGATCTTTATCTTTTAAGAATGGATCCTCAAACCTGAAACTGTCTTTTGCCATCACTGATCAGCCATTCAGATCTTCTGGATCTCTCCAATGACACTCCCAATTAATTAAAGAAATAAATAAATAAATTCAAAGTCGACTGCAGATTTCTTATATAAATTGATGACAAATTATCAATTCCTAGATTCACCGCGGATCTTCCTCTTGACATGCACAGCCGAACCCGTGTGAATTTTTTAAAATTGCCTGATCAGTCCAAAACGGTGAATTTGAGTCAGTTTTCAAAGTCACTAATTGAATCGTGACAGCTATTTGGCCACACCTAATCAATTTTATCGATTCGATCAAAACCGAAAAAAAACAACTCCGAAATCCGAAAAATGGCTGACTAATTGCTGACGTAATCCAAGTTCAAAAAATTCCGAGTTGTTTGTTTTTGAAAAATGATCATGTAAAAATTATATAAACTTCTAAATTTAACCAAATTATTCCCACTTCTTTTGCCTCTATTCCTTAATTCAGTTACTCACAGGTAACTTCACTCAACTCTCAAAATGCTCGGACGGCTGTTCTCTCAACAGTCGGACCAATTGGGCCCAATCAACAGCTCCACTGGTTTAAGTGGTATCCACTCAAATTCTGTTCATATCAGTAATGGTGGGTCTAATACCATGATGAATACATCTGTCCAAACTAATGATGATAGCTATACAAGATCGGTACTATACGGCTCCCAGAATTATTTACAGCAGACATCAGTTGATAATCAACTGATTAGACTGTTAATATTTCAAAATCAAGGTGGTTATTATGAACGTGATAATTATTTAACGTTATTTGACTCAAATTCATTTAAATTAAGTAATGCTAATAATGACATCAGGGTGATCATACCGAAAGTCTTTGGGAATCCTGTCTATCAGGATTTCGATTCAAATGAAGCATATAAAATCATTCAAATTGATGAAACTTCAATGATGATGTCGTTACATTTTAAACATTATAGAAATTTCGCAATTGCTTTAGTGTTGCCCTTTTCAGATGCTGAATTCAATGTTCAAATCTTACCTGTTTGGAAAGATATGAAACGATATTTACAGCTGATTAAAGTTTCATTCCTTAGAAATCATGTTAATAATTCTATAAATAATAATAATACTAATAATACCACTAATAATGGATCAATAAGGAAATCACAATCTAAATTAACTGCGAATTATATTGATGTTGTGTCCATCTATAAAAGATTCATCAACAGTTTGAATCAAATATTGAAAACTCCAAGATTACTGCTTGGTTTAACTGATAAATTTGATTCGATCTTATTCAATTGGTGTACAGAGGTTAATAACTGGGTTGAGATGAAAGATGGTGGTAGGAATCAAAACCCAGGTTCTCATTTCTTAGGAAGTTTATTGACGTTGATCAATGAAAATAAGAAACAATTAATGAATCCAACTGATGAAATGTTAAGAATCGTGATAATGACTTCAAATCCAATAGTTTCACAAAAATTAATCTTTATTATTTCTGCTTTATTATCATACCCATTAAATTTGTCAATATTATCAACCACATCAAAATCTAATAAAAAGAATCTCGCAATTTCAATCCCTAGATATCCTCCATTAACATCATCGAGTACCAGTACAGCCACAACATCAACTTCAATTCAAGCAGTTTCAGCCATTCAACAACAACAACAACCCTCAATCAATAAAACTGGTTGGGAAATACCTAAAACTCCATCAAAATCAGTCACTACGCCTTCAGTTTTATCACATTCTAACTCAGTTTCCAATTTTAATTCAATCTCTTATTTATCTTCATCTTTATCAAATTCATATTCACAACCAGCAATGTCATCTTCATATATTTCAAGGTCTTTCCAATTCTTTGCTAATTGGGGGAACATATCACCATCATTAGACTCTAATATTTCATCTTCATCTTCAATACATTCAAATAAAACTCCAAGTCCCGCTATTGTCGAATATGATGAATACCCATGGCATGGATCTAATACTCTTAATAATAATCAACATCATTCTTTTTCAATTCCATCCTCTTTACAAAAGACTAGAAATAATTCAATTAATCATGATTTATCTAGAAAAATCATTAAATCAAACTTACCATCATTACCAAAGATTAGAAGAACTACATCAACTGTTATAAACGAAGTTAGAAATGATGTTAATTCAGAATTACTCAACATCATGAACACTTCAATCAAGGATTCTTCAACGATAATTTCAAATAAAACTAAAAGCGTTTCTGTGTTGAACGTTCAATCTAATACTAATACCACTACTACTATTAATAATAATAATAATAATGATAATAACACTAATATAAAACCACATCAACCTACATCAACTAAGGAACAATCATTACCGAAATTAACGGGTTATAACCAAACATATATTCCTGAATTCCAATTACAAGCATGTCCAACCGCATCTGATCTAGAGCAAAGAGTCATAAGTTCAATGAAATCAGATTTATCAACTGGTGACTATACCAAATCTAAAACCATCTTCATTTCATTAAGAGCTAGAGAAATTAAAGAAATTAGAATGAAAAGAAACACAATAATTAATACTGATTCACGAACTAATAGAAGTGATTCTTCACTACCACCAACCACATCATTAAACAGTCCCAACTCTAGTTCATTTTCAAACTTCTCTTCTTCGTTACCATCATATCCTGCAACTCAACAAGAATTCACATCACAAACTAAAAAATTCTTTAATTCAGGACATCCAATTGGTATGACAAGGTCAAGATTTGAAAAAATAGATTCTTTGATAAGGGAAGTCTGTAAATTCGTTCGTGATTATCATAATGGAAGTAATGGGAATGCAATCTTCGAAGGTGATGAATATGAAGACAGTGTTGGTGATAATAGTAATAATAATTCACATAAAAGTGATTATGGCGATGTTGAAAAAATAAGAGAAATGCTTGTCAAATTATAAGTTACGAAAGAGAGGGAACCGGGAGGGAAACAATCACAATATAAATTAATGAATCATGAGTCACAAACAGTAGAATCATCATCAAAAATGTCCTTTTCTTACTAAAAACGCGTTAGTCGAATAAAATTATATTTTGGTGTAAATTTGAGGCACTGGTCCACCACCAATGATCTGTGTTTTTGTTTTTTCACTGAAAAAAATCACGAATCTAAACATTGGACTAAGAAACAAATTCACTATATCTTCAAGATCTCTACGGTGGTATTGAACCCTCTCAACTCGATCTTCAATCGCTCACATCATCTGGTTATATCCACCATCATCCACCGATCATCATGAGTGCTGACAATTACTGGCCTAAATTCGAGGACCAACAACCAGAACCTGAAATCATCTATCCTGACGAAGATGAACATCAAGAAGAAGTGACACCAGAAATATCTGAACAAGCACAACAGAAAATATATCAGCAAGTGAAGAAGAAGAATGAAATACCCAACAGCACTGTATTTTATGAATCTGCTGAAGATAAAACCGAAGAAGCTTTGAAAACTTTCATCAATCTGGATAAAACAACTTATGCTAACAAACAAATTGGTAATTCTGGTCAAAATGGTGACTACATGCAATGTGTGTGTACACAAGATCTAGAAGACGGAATCAATTCAGCTTGTTTTGATGACGATTGTATCAATAGAGGTACCAAAGTTGAATGTGTTAATGGCTCAAATTCATCATGTGGTGAAAATTGTGCAAATCAAAGATTTCAGAAAAGACAATACGCATCAATCAATGTGTTCAAGACCGAGAAGAAGGGATATGGTGTTAGACTTCAAGAAGATTTGGAGCCTGATTCTTTGATCTATGAGTATATTGGGGAAGTTATTGATGAAAAGACATTTAAGAAAAGAATGATCAACTATGATCAAGAAGGGATCAAACATTTTTATTTCATGATGTTACAAAAAGGCGAATTCATTGATGCCACTAAAAAAGGTTCATTAGGTAGATTTCTAAATCATTCTTGTAATCCAAATTGTTATGTTGAAAAATGGGTGGTTGGCGATAAACTAAAAATGGGTATTTTCTCCAAAAGAAGAATATTAACAAATGAAGAGTTAACATTCAATTATAACGTTGATAGATATGGTGCAAATGCGCAAAAATGTTATTGTGGTGAAAAAAACTGTATTGGATACATTGGTGGTAAAACACAAACTGAAAGTGCTTCATTATTACCTCAATTTATTTCTGAAGCTTTAGGCTCATCAATTGAAGACGAACAAGATTTCATAATTGCTAAACAGAATGCAAATGCTAAATTGGAGAAAAATGAGAACAATATTAATGTTGAGTTCGTTAATTCACTAACAATGAAACAAATTGAAAGATACGAAATCAATAAGGTTGTTGGTGCTTTAATGCAAACTGAAGATCTATTAATAATCGACAAACTGTTGAACAGAATTGAACTAACTACAAATACAAACATCCAACTGAAATTAAGTTTAGCACATGGTTATTCGTCATTTGGTAGAATAATTAGAAAATTCATTGAAAGAGATGATGGACTTGAAAACAATAATAAAAAGACAGGCTTAATTATTAGAATATTAGAAACTATGATTGAATGGCCAGTCGTTTCAAGAAACCATATTGAAAAAGTCGAAATTATTCCTGTTATAACACAACTGGAAAATATTAGATTGGATCCAGATATCACTTCAATCGCAGGTGAATTATTATTAAGATGGGAGACGTTCACTTATGTTCAAAAGATTAGAAAAGCAGAAACAAATGGGAATGAAAACAATGGCTTCTTTTTAGATGATAGAAGAAGAGAAAGACAACAATTCTCCACACCTGATCCAACTTCAAATCAACCCGCATCAAATTCAGAAATCCGTTTCGAAATGATTAAAGGTGATTTTTATAATGAAGATGATGCTAGATATAATTTACATCCAGACTGGAATCCTGCATTTGCTGAAGGTCAAAATAAATTCTATTTTTATAACAGTAACACCGGTGAAAGTTCCTGGGATAAACCACAAATAATTGAAAATAATACAAACACCACTTATAGTAATAGCAACAGTGGATATGCATCAACAAATAGTAATTTTATCAATTACACAGATGAAGAAAAAGAATCTTATAGAAAGAGAAGGTATGAAGAAGATAAGAAAAAAAGAGATGAAGAATTATCAAACAAGAAGAAGAAAGAAAATAATGCTTTTGAAGATTTGATTAAAAAGGCTACTGAAGTGGAAACACGTAAGAAATTGGAAGAAGAATCTAAATTGAAAGCCATTGAAGATTCTAAAAGAAAGAAGAAAGAACAATACAGAATGAAAATGTTGAAATCAAAATCAAAATCACAACACAAAGGACCTAAACCAACTCCAGGAACCGATCAGTGGAAACAATTCTTTGCCAAATATATTCCAAACATGTTAAAGAAATACATTGAGGAACTTGGTAAAGATAACGTTAAACTTTGTGCTAAAGATATCACTGCAATTTTGGTATCTAAAGAATTGAAAAAGGGTAGAACACCACCAGAGAAGATGGATTCACATATGTATGAAAAGGTTAAACAATTCTCAGCAAGTCATATGGATAGATTCTTGATCAAATTCAGAGAAAAGAAAGATAGAATTAAAAAAGAGTCTGTGAAAAAATAGAGTCAAAATAAAATCAATACAAATCATATTGTAATAAGAATTAATCATGTAGAGACAGATTCTTATCCTCAACTTATATACACCTTAAAAGGTTCATATTTAGGAGTTTTGATTCGGTACACAGATGTAAAAAACTACATCAATTTTATTATATCATATTCAATGAATCAAAAGGGTTTCAGAACTGGTTTTGAAGTTGTTATGTGTTCTTTTCGTAACTGTATCGAATATCTATCAATGAACCAGTTTTCTATCAAACTGTGTTTTATCAGATCCATTGTTCTGGCCCAATTAGGAAATTTTTCAAGAAAAAAATTTACCATTCTCTAAATGTCTAACACGGGAGATAATACCTGATATGAACTTAATCAAGTATCATATTTTGTATTTATACCTTCAAATATCACAAAATATCATATATCATTGTTCTTTTTCTTTGTTGTGTGTTTGTTCTTTAGATTTTAAATCTGTATAATTTTTTATCAAGATCTAGATTTTCAAAAAATGGTTACTTTAAGTTCATACAGATTAAGTGATGAAGAACAACAAATTGATATCCCGAAAGATACCAATTGTTATTGTGTTCAATGTGAATATAAGAGAGACAATCTAGAAAGAGTGACTAACGTGAGTTGATGCATCCATGGCCCAATGATTAGCAACTTTACTAACATTAACTAGAACTTCTTTTATGGGTTTTTACTCTTTCCGTTATGGTGTTATAACATTGCTATATATTTATACTCTTCAAGGCTAGATTCTGCTTATCAGTTTAGTGATAACATATTATGGCAGCATAGGCAAGAAATAATTTTAAATGATAATGAAGATGGTGTGGTAACTACGGTTATTTCAAACCATTATAAAACTTCTGATTTGTTTAATAGATGGATCGGTTGGAGTTTAATGGCGATGTTAACCGCGTTAGTTATTTTTGCTATGGTGATCTTGGTTATAATATAGGCAATGGTGTTAATTGAGAGCTTATATATAAATTATATGTGATTATTTTGGAATGAATATTGAGTTTATAACTGAATCTGGATTTTGGACACAGTAATTTTTTAGCTCGAAAAGTTAAAAACGCGTCTAACTTGCATAAAAAAGTAGGCTGAGGGCTGAGGATTGAAAAAGGTAAACAAACAGGCCTTTCTGATGGATCTTAACGAACTCTGAAGTTTGAATCTTAAACAACAATCTGGGTTCAAACTTCAGAATACTCGAAATACATATAACTGATTGAGTTTTTTGTATGTGTAAAGAAAAATATTTCGGCCAATCATATCAGTTTGCGGGCCTCAACTATAAAGATATTGGAAAATAGTTCACTGTTAAAACATTACTGTGTACACCCATGAGCGGCTATATATAGTACATGGGTATTAATTACATGTTACATACATACCTTATACACAGTAGTTAAAAGGGACAAATTCTATCGCTAAAGTTAACTGATTGAGTAATATTAGCTAATCTTTAATCTTATATCATCTTATCTAAATTTACCCCCTGGTATAAAAGAGTTAATTAATTTCAATTTCCAATGTCCTACTGTCACATTATATACATGCCTGTCATATAATCATGAGATTGCCATTCTTGCTCTGCTCTGCTGCTTTGATAGCTACTGTCAATTCAATTTTCATCCCACAAAAAGTGTTTCAACTTTTAGATTCATCATCATTTTCCCTCACTGATAACGTCAATCTGAAAGATTATAATTATTCTCAAGATCCTTCTATTTCAGAATCATCAATTACTGAATTATTCGCACTTCATAAATATCTAGTTGATACACCTTCAATTTCTTCTCAAGAACAGGAAATCTCAAGAAAGCTTGCAAAATATCTGCAACAAAAAGGTCTTACTGTTGAGGTTCAACATGTTACTAGCTCAAGATCTAACATATTAGCGTATAAAGGATCAATTAATGACACCAGAATCGTTTTGAACTCTCACATAGACACTGTTCCGCCATTTTTTCCTTACTCTGTCAGAGATAATGGTACTAAAATTTATGGTCGTGGTTCCACTGATGCAAAGGGTTCAGTTGCGACTCAAATAATTGCATTTCTTGAACTGATTGATGATTTAGAGGAAGGTGATGTCACATTGTTGTTTGTGGTTGGTGAAGAAAAAGATGGTCTTGGATTCAAACATAGTGTTGAAAACACAATCCATGAAAATTGGGAAACTGTTATATTTGGGGAACCAACTGAACTGAAACTAGGAGTTGGACATAAAGGGGTTTATCACCTCACATTGAACGTCACAGGGAGAGCTGCTCATTCCGGGTACCCAGAACTAGGTATTGATGCTAACTCGATCCTTATTGATCTATTGTACAACATTAAAAATAAACCTTTGCCAAGTGATGAGCTATTAGGAAATTCTACATTGAATATTGGACTCTTCAACGGTGGTGTTGCGAAGAACGTTATCTCTGCTCATGCTTTTGCAGATTTGGTGTTCAGGGTCTCAGCAGATGCCTATAAATTCAAGACACTGATAAATGACGTTATCGATGAATTGAAAGTTCATGGGTTTGTTGAATTTGAGGAAGCTTTAGGACTAAACCCAGTGTTCTTCGATCATGAAATCGAAGGATTTGAAAGTGTTTTACTAGGATACGGTACTGACGCTTTTTCATTAGATGGTCATTCTTTGAAGCATAAATTCCTATATGGACCTGGTTCAATTCATGTTGCTCATGGTGCTGATGAGTATGTTTCTGTTGATGACTTAATTAGTGCTGTTACTGGATATAAGAAAATCATTCAACATGCTTTACTTTTATAGAATTAAAGATAAACGACTAAGTTCTTGACTGATCTTATTTTGTTAATTATATAATTCATACACCAACTAATTAGTTGTGTAATAAACATAATATTTAGATTCTGATATAATGACGTAGGTTATAAGTCCCAGGTTAGCTTATAGAAGAAGACAGTAGTTGAATTTCTATACATACTTTAAAGATGGTCGTTAATTTGGTACTGCTTAGGTTAATCCAAAGTCAAACTGGTTATGGTCATTGGCAATGTGAATTGTACTAAATTATACGCCTAAGGGTGATATCCTATGTGACTAGCAAAAGAGTCAGGACTCAGTGGTATGTACTCCTGGGCCCTGGCCTAGAGTTCTAAGCTCTAACAAAATACGAAGGTATAAATCTCTTCTTAGACTCTTAGCTTTCGCGATTATTATTGTCTCGGCTCTCGGCTTTTCTTGATTTTTTAGTGATAGTCATATAGTATCATTTTGATCCCAATGCCACTTTTAATAATTAATATACATTACAAGTAACAATCGGTTCATTAAAAGTCAACTGTTGTGCAGAGTCACTGCTTTCACCACTAAAAGCTAAAGCAGCTGCAAATACTTCAAATCATTTGATTGGTGCTTAAAAACGGTTTTTGTGTCCCGAACCATTGTGATGCATCTATTTTTGGCTTCTTTTGAGAAGAACTTTTCAATTCATAATTAAAATAAAGAAATTCTCATTCTTTGTATTGATTTATTAAAGACTAGTTAGCTGCCTTTCTAATCTTCATACAGTCATGAAAGCTTCATATCTATCAACTCTGCTTTACACATCTTCCTTAGTTTATGCTCAACAGAGTAGTAACTCACATCACAACTCACATCAAGGGTCTGCTTCAAGATCAGTATCAAACTCTGAAGAAACTTCTTATTATTCAGAATATGGAGTTTTAGAATTCGATAATTTTGGGTTCTCAGGATATTATAAGAACGTTGCAACTTTAGATTCTTCTTCAACTTGTAACTGTGAGTTGGCAAGTAATAGCAAAAGAACAGTATTCTCAGGTGTTGGTTCTCCTTTGAACGAAGGTGTCTCCGTCCATTTCAGAGGGCCTTTGATCTTGAACACATTTGCATTTTATAACTCTGATAGTTTTACAATTGGTGATTCTTCATCTCAAGAATGGAGTAGAAAAAGTTATTACGATGGTGAAACTCAAGAAAATGCTACTTTCTTAACTGCTGCTGGTGACGAATCTACTTGTTTGGGTAATGCACTTACTTATGCTGCTAGTGATGGTATTAGTAAAGCTTCATCAAGTACACTTTTAGCTAATAACACATTAATTGTATCAGATGAGGAGTTTATGATTTTTTCTAATGTCAGTTGTGGAAAATCAGGGTTTGATAATGATTGTGGTGTATACCGTGATGGTATTCCAGCATATCATGGATTCTCAGGTGTTACTAAAATGTTTCTATTTGAATTTGAAATGCCATCTGAACCTTCTGATGATGAGGAGAGTTTCTCAGCTTATGACATGCCAGCTATCTGGTTATTAAATGATCATATTCCAAGAACAGCTCAATATCCAACTAATGAAAACTGTTCTTGTTGGGCTACAGGTTGTGGTGAGTTTGATATTTTTGAAGTCATGAACACCACTGAAGCTACTCATATGTTCTCCACAATCCATGATTATCAAGGTATCAGTGACATCGGTACTGGTATCCAAGCTCCTGGTTATATCACTAGAAACACTACAGGTGTTATGAAAGGTGGTGTTGTCTTTGGTAGTGATGGTAAAGTTACAGTTTTCGCTAATGATGAAATCACATTTGACTCAACTATAAGTGCTTCTGATGTTAATTCTTGGGTTTCTGAAACCATTGAAAAAGCTAGCGCTGTGACTGATACGTTAGTATCTGCTACTAATACAGGAACTTCAAGTGGTGCTGCTCTTCCACTTCCATTCAACATTGATTTAAGAGTAGTTTATGCCGCTTTTGCATTAGTTGGAATTTCTACATTATTTTAGGGCATTTAAATTTAGATAAACAGTAAAGGGATAATATAAAGAATATCGTATTATAAGATTAAAGTAGCGGCTACTAGCCTATATTTAAACGCTGTAGCCTGTACACTAAAACACATATCAATAACACCCGGACACCACGAAATCGTGAGAGCCTCAAAAAGTTTTTTAGGTTGATTATTTTGGGTAAGATTAGGTGCATAAATGACTGTAAAAGTCAACATTTTGTTCATTAAGTGCAGGATTTAGTACTACAAAATAGTGCCATCAGATTAAACGCAGTCAATTTCTTTATGAAACATTTTTAAAATGCACGATTTCTTTTCTAAAGAGTTAAATATTGAATTTTTCAAAATTTTAATCAACTATTACTTGATTAGGCCTCCAATGGGTAAATACAAAACGTAAAATCTTAAGAAATGAAGAACTTTTCAAGAATTGTAATGAATTGAAACTTCATATATAAAGTGTTTCAAGTATCCAAAATTTGAAACAACTTTGAAGTTTTAATCATTCTAATACACTATACACAACTTATAATAATGGGATATCAAGCAGCTTTAATAGCATTATCAATCATAGCTTTAATTTTATTAATCCCACCTCTAATATGGCATATCAAAACTATTAATGTCCCAGCTATAACTTTAATTGTATGGCTACTGCTAATGGATCTTCAGGTGTTTGTGAATGCTATCATTTGGGGAGGTCCTGATTTCGTAGATAAGTTTGATGGAACTGGTTATTGTGATGTTATGGTAAAATTACAAGTCGGTGCAAGTGTTGGTATAAGTTCAAGTGTTGCTGCAATCATGTTTAACTTATATAGAATCTTGAAGGCAGATAGTGTCATCCCTGGTTTAAGAAGTTTCAGAAAGATTTTTGTTGATTTAGCTATCAGTCTAACAGTTCCTATAATTGTTATGGGATTGAATTATATCGTTCAAGCTAGAAGATATTACATTTTCCAATACTCAGGATGTCAAAATATCATGGCTCCAAGTTATGTCACTATATTAATATGTACAATGTGGATTGTTATTTCTGCGTTAGTTGGTGTTGTTTATGCAATTTTAATCATCTTCAAATTCTTCAAAAAGAGAAAAGATGTCAAAGATATCTTAAGGTGTACTAATTCTGGTTTAGATTTAGTTAGATTTTCAAAATTATTGATCTTCTGTTGTATTGTCATTTTAGTTATGTTTCCATTATCACTTTATATCTTTGCAGGTGATATTTCAAATGTGGAACCAAGTTTTAGCTTCAAAAATATCCATAACTCAGCTGTTTGGTTCACTGTTTCAATGGTTCCATTAAATGAACCTACTTATAATGTCTGGATTTATATCGCATTAAGTTACGTTGTGTTTATATTTTTCGGTTTAGGTTCAGATGCTATTGAAATGTATCTTGAAATCCTCTCAAAGATAGGGTTTAAACCAGTCATTGAATACTTTAGAGAGAAACGTCAAAGAAGAAGACTATTGAAAGCTGATGAAATGGTTTCTAAAGCTTTAAATAGAGAAGGTTCAGTACTAGGTACAAATCCATCAGGAACAGCATTTGACCTTGAACTACAACAAATGTTGGAGTCTTCAGAAACGCCTATTTCAAATGCATTTTCAGATAAACATGCAATAGCTAAATCTGCGACCTTGACGAGATTCAATGAAGATGAATTGGAATTGGATGATGATGATGTTCAATATTTGAATATGTTATATCACCATAGAGATGATCGAATTGATGAAGAAAATGCTGCTAGTAATGCATCTTCTGGATCCGAAACTTTTGATGCTGGTGAGTTCAAGTACAAATATACTGTGGAACATTGATTTGAATATTTATACAATAGTTTTTAATATGGACGGTTCGTTTTTTATAATTTTAATATATGGTGGGATTTTTTTAGTACTAAAAGCATCTTAAGATTAACTGAAAATTCGATAAGCTTTACAAAATTGAATGGAATAAAAATAAATTAGTAAAAAAATTTATAGCACAGATATTCACAATATGAAAAGCGAGGGTATCAAAGTAGTATAAAAGGGGGGGGGGGGGTAGATACTCGATAAAATAAAACAAAAATAAAAGCTAAAACTGTCTTTGTTGGGATTTAATCTATTCTTCAGTTCTTGGGTTAGAGATTAAATCAATTTTGCCTAAAGGATTTCAGTGTTAGTAAATGGATAATGAAAAGGAATTGAACTGGGGGTATATTAATACATACTTTGAGAGAATGAGTAGTTGTCAAATTTGGAACCATCTTCTCTTTCGACTTTTTGGATAGTAAGGTTAGCATCAACGTGAACTAAAGCACTGTAATTAGATTTGGTTAGTAATATGAAACAAATATGAAACAAGGAGTTGTATTTTTTTGCACTCGATGATACCAGTAATTCATAATAATACGAAGAACGATGTCAATGGACCGTGTTGAATAAGATACTCACCCTTTTTTAACGTATTCAGTTAAGAAAGCGTTTTGCTTTTCATTAAAGGAAATGACATTGAACCATGAAACTGGACCATCTTTTTTACTTTGAACAGCAACTGGGTATCTAACGTATCTAACACCATTAGCAGATTCTGTTTCAACGATATCTTGACCGACTCTTCCTAAGATTTGGACTCTGGCAAATGAGTTTCTTTGGGCAGAAGAGGAGAATTGACGGACACTTGAAGCGATTGAGGCTCTGAACATTTTGAGTAACGAGTAAATTTGAGTGAAATTAAATTGAAACAGAAGCCAAATTAATTTAAAAACACGAAATAAAAATAATAAGCCCACAACATCCGCACACCACAAAATGGTTGCGCAGCCCCGCGAATCTCCTCGAAATCTCTTGATAAATTTCTGTTAAAATTAGCGCATTTACACTGAAAGCAAGTCTTTTAGAGCAATTTTATTGGTCTTTAGGCGCTGGCTCTTCACGATTTACTACTGAACTCTACTTGAAATCAAGTGGCTCCGCATTATTCACAAACACTTATCAAATCCACCAAAGACTCCCCTTTTACTGCTCCAATTTAGCGTTTTGTGTCACTGATAAGACCGCAAATATGGCTTTCAATCACGATATTCAGATTCACAAACAATATAATCACAATCAGTCCGCAGAGACTCACAACGGCCACTTTCTTCAATCCACTGAAGACTCTTCTAATCGTTATGATGAATTAAGCTCCACTGATGTCGACAGTGCTGAGTGGATCTTGTTCTCGCCATCAATGGTGAATGACCGTGTTAGACATGAGGGTGAATCTGATGTTTTGTCAACAAATGGTAATGGCGATGGTAGTCACTCCACCTATAGCACATCAAATGGTTACGCTCAGCAATATGAAGATAATGAAGAAAGGGAAGAAGAGGACGATGATGATGACTCCTCATTGTTGGATAGTTTAGAACCAGTTCAATTCTTTTTCCCAACTCATGATCAATCTGGTCAGTTCTCCAACCAATTCATATCTGATAAGTCAGACTCTTGCTCTGGATCTTCGCACAAAGAACATATCACTAGTCGCATTGATAATTGGAGAAGAGAACAAGCTCGAATCCTTATTGATGAAATAAATCAGGGATCTGAAACTTCCAGAAGTGAAGCAAGTGAACTATTAGCATCATGGGGTGTTGATGACAGCAAATCGTTCACAGGATCAAAGACAGCTATACAATCTCCAGTGGGATCTTTTATTGAAACTAAAACCGAAACTGAAGATACTTATGATTATACTAAAAATAAACGCTTTTATGGTGATGATATTTTTCAAGGATTAACACAACGTGAAGTTGATAAGATTAAAGCAGTCGCTAAACAAATGTCATCATCTTTGAAAAGAACCAGAGAAACAGATCGTGATTATTTAATTGAAAGATCTCAATTTCAAGCTCATATGTCAAACAACAAGAGAGTTTCTGTTTTATTAAACTTATCACGAGTCACAACAAACAAATATCTTTTTGATAACAGAAATCAACCATTCTGGAAACAAGATTTAAGCTCTGCTCAATCATCTTTATCCTTAGAGAGTAGTTCGATCATGTTTGGTAATATACATTTAGGAGACGTTATTTAATTACGTTGTTATTTTGGGAGGAATATTGGAAGGAGGGTGCTATTGTGATTTATGGTTTTAAGGTTTTCAGTTCTACAAGCTTCTCTGTTTTTATGTTTGCGTTTCATAAATTTAATAAAAAGATTTCAAAAAATATACATGGGAACTTCACAATTCAAAACTACAGTAGTAAGATCTAGTAATACACAAAATTCAATTCAAACACACATAAAAAAAAGATCTAGTTTTATATATATAAGGATAATAATAAACAATAAAAAAACATTACTTTGTATAGGAAATAACTATAAAAGCAACCAAACAAAAACAAAGGTATAAGTAATAAAAATAATAATAAGAACAAACAATATTAGTTGAAATAAAAAAATCTTTTTTTTCTCTGATATGACCAATCACTCAAGAAAATTAAGCAATTGAACCATAATTACCAGAAGCAAGTGTCTTATGACTTGGGATTGGAGACCAAGTTTCTTGATTAAATGGATCATCTTCTTCAGAAACACGACTTTCTAATTCAATACCACTAGTGACGAATTGAGAACCTAAATCTTCATCAACGTTGAATTTAATAGAAACACCTTGTTCTGATTCTTTTGCTTCTTCTTCAGTGATGAATCTAGCGATTAATTTTTCTTCATTATCAGCAGTTAAAACAACAGGAGTGGTGAATCTCCAAGTGATTCTTGATTTTTCTTTATTGAAAGTACCTTGAGGTTTTGATAGAGCAGAAGAACTTGCTCCATCAATAGAAACTGAAACGACTAAATTATTTAATGTAACTGAATCATTTGGTCCCAATAATTGAGCAACTTGTGGTGATAATTTAATACTTAACATGACAGAAGCTTGAGTTTTTTCAAATCTCCATGCTGGAATGATGGAAATTGGAGCTGGTGTTGATTTAATTGAATATTTTAAAGCACCTAAAGTTCTACCAAGAATAGCATTTGGTAAGACTTCAAAAACATTACCTTCAATTTGTTTCAAGAATGCTTGATTTGGAATAACTTTATCAAAGGCAAATGGTGTATTGATTTTCAAATTACTTGAAGATGGAGTTTCAATTTGTCCATTAACATTATTAAAATTCAAAGCAATTTCACCAATGATTTGAGATGAAATTTGTTCACCATCTTTAAATTTAGCATTTATAACTTCAGCAACACTTGCATTTAATCCAGGTTGGTCAAATGTGGAATGTTGAAATAAACCACCAGGACCTAATAATGAAGAACCTGTAGTTTGAGGATTTAATTGTTTAACTGGATCACCTCCTAAACTGCTGAAGCTTGATAATCTCTTAATAGATTCAGAGGTGGTGTTATCTAATCCAGTGAATAATTGAGAGTGAATATCACGTCTATTAATTGGTGGTGGTGGTTGAATTGAAGGTTGGTGAGTTGGGAAATCAGTGGTACTATCTTCACGAATGTTACCAAGACCAAAAGTATTAACTTTTCTGGATGGTGGAGGAGCTGGAGCTTTAACGTGCTCTTGAACTGGAGCTTCAACTGGTAGACCATTACCATTTGATCTGATTGGTGATTCTTGTGTTGTTTGTTGTGGTGGGGTTTGGAATTGTTGGTTATGTAATGGTGATTGGCTAAAAACTGGGGCTGGTTGAGCTTTTGGTGGGGCTATAAAGTTGTTGTTGTTGTTTGATGGATAGTTTTCTTGAGGTGGTGGTTGCTGATTTTGTTGTTGGTTATGATTTGGAGGTTGATAGTCCACATCTAACATAGACACAAAATTATTTGATGAATTTGCTCTTGAAGTGGGTTGTAATGGAGCTTGATTAAATGACATACCACTGTGTTGATTAGTTAAAGGTGCAGGTGGTGCAAAATTTGGCTCATGAGCTGGAATTGGACTATTCTTAGCTAATGGTTCAGGTTGAGTAGATTTGTTGGTACCAGTCAAGTGAGGAGCAAAACTATTACCATGAGAAACAAAAGATGCATTTCTTGATTGTCCTGTGTGTGATGGAGTTGAGTCATTAATTGAAGAAGCTTCAGATTCTGGTAAGACGTCATCATTTTGATACTTTTTATCTTTCTTCTTTTTACCAAAGATTGAACCAACTTTAGATCTCAACTTCAATCTACTTTGATGATCTTTACGACCATTCTTAGTAGCACTTGCAATTGAGGCAGCACTGGCAGCTGTAGCAGCAGCTGTAGTAGCAGTACTTGCTACTGAAACATTACGGTTTGATTTTGATGGTGAAGTGGAACTAAATTGACCAAATGAAGCTTTTTGTTTGATTTGTGGAGATTCAGCAGCTTTTCTAGTTTCTTTTGGAATGTAAGTAGTTTCACTTGAAACTTTAGCAAATCTTGAGATTTCAATTTCAGGATCAAAATTTAAAATAGTTTCTAAAGTCTTTTCATTACTTTTAGAAATTTTATTTAAGGTATCAGTATAAGCTGTAATAAATCTTAACAAACTATCTCTTAAAAACTCTAATCTATTAAAATCAGTATTTTCAAAAGATTCAAAAACATAAGGAGCATCAGAATCCCAAGTAGCATTAGCACTTTGTAAAGCAGTTTGATATTTCTGTTGTTTATCTAAATGTTTATCTGGATTTTCAGCATATTTATCAAGTTTATCTTGATTATATTCAATAGCTTGTGCGACTTCACTTAATTTTGAGTGTAATCCTCTCACATCAGCCCATTGTTTATTTCTTGAAGTGAATCCACTTAATGGTAAGATAACTTCCTTATCAACAACATTTCTTAAAAGATTATTAGCAGAAATTTCATCTTTAATTTCATTAATGACTTTATTCCAAATTTCAGATAAATGACCAATAGCATCAACGTTATAATGTTGTAATTCTTCCCTTGATAACACTTGGTTGTCAATGATCCCACGCTCGATATTTTTATTCAAATCTTGACTTTCATTGACTAATTTATTTAAATCATTTAAATAATTGGATTTAATAGCATAATACTTCTTGAAAAACCCGGAGAACTCATCGTTTAGTAACTTAGCTTGACTTAATCTGACTCTAATGATCTCAGTGGCATCAATTGGTCTCTGAGAAACCAAAATAGAGCTTGAATATTGATTTCTTTCAGTTGTCATCTTTTCACACCTTGAATTAAATACCCGTTATAATTATCGTAGTAGACGTAGAACCAAGACGAATTGAAATAAGTAAGAAGAATGAGGGATCTATGGATTCAAAAATTCAATGGGTGAAGATTGACTTGAAATTCCTTCAGTTACTGATAAAGCCTTCGTTCTTTTCGATGGTTTGATAGGGATACAGTTAATGCTAATTATCGAAATATCCGGACTTAATTTTTTAGACATTTCGAATCTCAGGGCAACAAGTACAGCCCATATTAGAGTATTTTTATTCGTAATTTTTTATTCTGGATAGGAGGGGTACAGAACGTCTCGCTACAGCTAAATATATTTCATTAATATCAATCTGTTCATATATAAATAACGCCTATTTTAACCTATACAAAAGGTCCCAAGCTGGAACCAATGTTCAAACTTTTAACTTCTACAGTCATTAATTTCTCTTCATCTTGTTCTGGTGGAGGCCCGTATTCACCTTCGAAAATCACAGCACCAGCTTTTCTTCTAATCTCAACATATTGTAATTCCAGTTGGTTCAAAAGTTCAACTGCACTTGGTCTATCTTTAGGATTTGGACTAATCATCCATTTCACTAGTGTATCCAATCGACCTTTACCATCAACTAAAAATTTTGGAGTCCAACTTGGTATTCTTTTAGAATTTGATCCAACTGAAGAATATGATGAACTTGTAATTTCAGTATTATTCCATTGATTTGAAAAAGTTGAATTTTTAGAATTCATTGAATTATCGTTATATAAATTCAACTCAGTTGAACTTAATCTACCTGTATCACTTAAATCTCCAGATCTTAACTTTTGCCAAGCAATACCATTATCTGGTAATATGATATTAGCAGCAGTTTCAAGCATAATTAAACCAAATGAAAAGATATCTGCAGGTTTATCATAAACTTGTTGTGATATTATTTCAGGTGCAATATATTCTCTATCACCTTCTCTTTCAAAACCAATTTGAACAGGAAATTTAGATGCCATACCAAAATCACCAATTTTTAAAGAACCTTCAAATGTTATAAAAATATTAGCAGGTTTTAAATCTAAATGTAGAATATCACAAGAATGAATATATCTTAAGCCCATTCCAATTTCAACAATCATTTTCCAAATTCTCCATTCATCAATTTTTGAAGAGTTGCCACTTTCTAATAAAAATTTGTCTAATGATCCATTTTCACAAAATTCGGTCATTATATATAAGTGACCATTATGTTCCCAATCATTGATAAAATTAATAACATATTCTTTACCTTCAATATCATTTGTCTGTTGTTCTTGTAAAATTTTAAGTAGTTCAACTTCTTCAAATATCCTTTTTCTTCTTTTCAATCCTAAAAATGGAGTTTTGATTCTTTTAACAGCATATTTAACGTTTTGAAAAGTTATTTCATACACACTTGAAAATTCACCATTACCAACAACTTGAACATTTTGAAATTGTGAAGTCAAATGATCATCAACATTTGAATTAACAGTTAATAAAGTTGAAGCATTAGCTGAATTTGTCATATTTAAAGAACCATCAGCACTTGGTGAGTCGATTGAAATATCTATTGGAGTTCTTGGGTCATTCAAACATTTACCAGGGGTTGATGATGATTGAACGTTAACTCCTGAAATGTTTAGTTGTAAAGTTTTGGCTAATGAAGCATTTTTAGCATCTTTATAACGAGTTGGTGTTGATGGATCATGAATATCACTATTTTCATCTTCAAATATTGAGCCTGTACTATTATCAAATTCATTTGCAAATTGTAAAATACAATCTCTTAATTCATTTGTATTTGAAGTTCTTGTTGATCTTCGGATTGAATTTAGAGAATTATGATGAGATGGAGTTTGTTGATATACTAACTTGTTCATATCATAATCATCTTCATCACTAACTTTTGGTGTTGAATTATCTTTTATTAGTGGTGAACTTGCAGTTATCACGTTTGATAAATTAGAACTTGGAAAACTTTGTTTGTTTGAACTTTGAATATTTAGTTGTAATGGTCTTTTGCAAGGAGTTTCTGGTGGATTCACTGAAGCTTCACTTAGTTTTCTATTTTTCTTACTTAGCAAGCCAGATGACATGAAAGCAGTTTGTAATGGTTTAACAAATTTGTAAGAATTTGGGGTAATGAAATCTCCATCTTCATTATTCTCAATAGATTTGAGATTTAGTATATTTTTATTTGATGACCTATCAAGTTTAAATTTATGTCTTGTTGGTCTTGAAGGAGAGTTGTTTGGTGATTCTCTTGATGAATCTATCGTTATTGAATCAATTGAATTATTAATTTTATGCTCTGATCTAAGTAGTTGTTGTTGTTGTTTTTGGAAATGAATTGATGGATTTGGCAATGGATGCAAATCTTTGTCAAATGGTGATTCGGCATCATATGTAACTTTCTCTAGTGATATCATTTTCCTCAGTTTATTAAAATGTTTATGAACAGTACCTGGTGTATCAGGTGTAATATTGCTTTCATTATTAGTTGGAAACAGTAATGGTCTTTGTATATCATTTATGAATGGTGATAAACTAGAGCTACTAGTACTCGCAGGCCTTTTCAATGATGGTTGAGTTCTTGAAATTGCAGGAGTTGCACTTTCTTTAAAAGGTGACCAAATTTCAACTTCACGGTTTATATTATGATTTGAATCATCAAGATCTAATATTTTCTTCTTCCTTGCTAAAAATTTAGGAGATGAAGTTTCATCTATCTTGGGATTTCTTTCAATACTTAAATTCAACAAACCAACACTTCTTCTTAAACCTTGAGAACCTTGAGATGATGATAAATTTGATATTCTTGGAGTTGTCTTTTCTGAAGGTAATGTGTCCTGAATATTTTCATTGCTTGAAAATTGAGAGTTTGTCACATCTTTCAACTCAGGCGACATCATAGCATCAACCATGACTCTTTTCTTTGAGCTTATATTGGTGTTTAAATATATTGATTTTGAATTTGCTTCAGGTGATCTATTGGTACGCGTGAACATTCTAGCTTAAAACTTGAAGTAAATGAATATGTGAGAAAAAATAAACTTCCGTGTGAGGAAAGTAGTAGCTAATAGTCTAGTAGGCTTATTGATATCCAATATATACCTTCTTATTATGTTTGTAAATAAATGTCTTAGTCTTAAAGGCGACCAAAAACAATCAAAGCAGCAAATAAATACTGAGAATATTGTAATCTCCTAAGCCTATAAAATGTCCTATAATGCCCTGTAACGCTTGGGATAGAAGGGTTAATCTGGGTAGTTTTTGGGTAGCAGTAACTCCAAGTGGTGGGTGCTTTTCTTGAATGTTTTTGTTTGTTTTGATGTTTGTTTATTTATCTCGTTTTTTTTTTTGTTTGTTTTGATTTTCAATTTTTCTTTAAAGCCAAAAAGACAAATCGCGAAATTAAATATTTTGTTGGAAAGAAATTTGAGTGTTGATATAAGAGAAGTATATGTTACTTGTTGACTATTAGGATACCCCGTCTATCATTGAGTAGAAGAAATAACTAAACCTCGAAAAAAAAGCCAACAAAAAGCAGTAAATATGGAAGAACTACGGTAAATTATTTGAAGAACTTCTATAAAACACCTTTTATTAAATAACTGTCCCGATTGAGTCACTAACTAAGGTACGTGATCTAATAAAGAGTTAGTATTCAATCTCATAATTGCAAAATCTCACTCAAATTTCATCATCAAATCCCATAAAAAAAGGATCAGTCTCATATAATAAGAATTGTAGTCATTACTTTGTTCATATACTATCTAGCTTAATTGTTCTTAATTTGATTCATCATATTGACATGGCATCTGATCTGAATGGTGTGTGAGTGTGGATGGGTATACGTACAGCTTATATCATGCCTTCAAAGTATTCAGAAGTCCGCCAAATGTTGGGTATTTTAAAGATCTGGTAGAGTGAGGATTCATCAGGAAGTAAAAAATCATCTGGAAAATTTTCAAACTAAATAAATTTATTGGAAACTCACCTTAATTAGTAGGGCTACAACTTACAAGTTACAAAAGTATAGATTTTGGCAGATTACCCCAAATAGAATTCTCTGTAAACCAATCAACTACTTAAATTGGTGGCTTTGACCAATAAATGAGCTCACAGCTAACAATAAAATAAATACATAGTGTTATACTTCTAACTAATTAGACAAATTTACACTACAATTCTTAATAGATGCACAATATACAGACATATTTTTTATTAAACCAAACTAATTAACCTTCAAAACATATGGATATTATTACCAAAAAACATTGATTCATATTAAAAGAACATCATAAATAAAAACAAACCAAAATAAAGATGGATTTTTTAACAATATCTTAATGATAATTTCAAAAACTTCTTAAACGATTAAATAAAAAATAGTGGGTTTTTTTGTTGATTCATGTATTAAATTAAACTCCTTTTCTAAAAACTTTGATAAGTAGTTAACTTAGATGTTTAACTTAGTTCTTCTCCAGTGACGTCTTTTAGCGTTGTAACGAATGGTGTTGTTGGTCTTTAATCTAACCCATTGTGGTAATGGACGATTT
Organism: Phaffomyces opuntiae; assembly: GCA_003707165.2. Lineage (NCBI taxonomy): Eukaryota > Fungi > Ascomycota > Saccharomycetes > Phaffomycetales > Phaffomycetaceae > Phaffomyces > Phaffomyces opuntiae. The sequence goes on from PPNH02000021.1 coordinate 81,049, forward strand.
TGGTTTTTAGCTTTAGCTAATTTTTGTTTAGTTTTGAAAGATTTTTGAGACTGGTTGGTATGTTAGTATACAAGTTTAATGTTGTTGTGTTTATAGAATATTTGAGAATATAAAATAGGGATTAAATCCTTATCCGGTACTTCTGAATTCTGTAACGATGGGTTTGTGAACAATATATTGTGATTACTTCAATTATAAGGTTGTTGATACCTTAATACGATTTATCAATCCTATTTAATATCCTCTCTATAATGGTAAAAAATTCTTCTTCAACTGTATTTCCAACACTGGGATTAAATTCTTAAATGATGTGTATATGATAGTGGTCTCTATTGATTGTATTCTCCATTCCAATATTCTATTAACTCTATTATAAACTACATACAGGCATTATGACTTATTTAAATCTTATGATCTTTCTTTACTAAGTAGTTGATTGTTTGATCAAATTCATTTTTTTCACTTCCACAATTCGGAACAGTCTAAAATGTGGCGTAAACCAGAAAATACCAAAAGTGGGTGTTTGGATGTTTCGATACACTAGGGCCATTTAGCTGAGGCACGTGCGGTAAGTTAGGGTTCGGAGTAAAATCCACGACATTTTTCAGTACTTTTTTTTTACCACTCAGTCTCGGTGAAAATTAATATCGAATTTTTCACATTTGTTCACATCAACATCCAACCCTGTTTAATATCCATATATCAAAATGACTAGAACTTCTGTCTTAGCTGATGCTTTAAACGCCATTAACAACGCTGAAAGAGCTGGTAAACGTCAAGTCTTAATCAGACCATCCTCAAAAGTTATCATCAAATTCTTACAAGTTATCCAAAGACATGGATACATTGATGAATTCGAATACATTGATGACCACAGATCAGGTAAAATTGTTGTTCAATTGAACGGTAGATTAAACAAAGTCGGTGTTATCTCCCCAAGATTCAACGTTAGAATTGGTGACATTGAAAAATGGACTGAAAACTTATTACCAGCTAGACAATTTGGTTTCGTTATCTTAACCACCTCTGCTGGTATTATGGATCACGAAGAAGCTAGAAGAAAGCATGTTTCTGGTAAAATCTTAGGTTTCGTTTACTAGATAACGAATCTGTTTAATCAAAAATATAATGTAATTTAGCATGAATATTGATGTAGACTCTAATGATTGTAATTAAAGTCTGATTAGTACTAGCATGTACATTGTAACATATATACATATTAAGTTACTACTGTTATATCAGGTGATGCACTATTTATTATTCACTGCAGTATATTACTAGACATTAACATATCTATATAGTAGACTGATTACACGGATTTATACCTTGAATACTATACACAATATTATCGATATCTATTCAGTAATGCAATTACGTTGATTTTGGTGCAACAAGCATTAGCCCTAACATCAAAAACGTGACTTCAGCTAGGGCTTAAGCCAGTCCCAGAAGAAGTTTCGCGAATGTTCCGAATTCAGTCTCATAAATGGCACAGAAGCCCTCGGCGAAATTCTCTCCGAAGTGCGCTGACCAAGTTTTGTTTTTTTTCATCCACGCAAAAGTTTTCAAAGAAAAGCGAAGTTAAATACACACTCTTCATATAGTTTCAATCAGAAGTATCAAAACAATGTCTTCAGGTATGTCACAGAGAGTGCAAACTATAGAGAGGAACATAAGAACAATAGTAATGAACTGAAATGAGAGATCAAAGAACATTTTTCAACCTATTTGTCAAGTATATTACAAGGAAATTAATCCATATTTAAAATCTATTATAATTAATTCTATAAGTCAAGAACAATTAATCAATCAAAGTGATATCATTATTTTCAATAGCATCAGAATATTTATACCTATATTTTACCAGAAACGTTTGAAATCATTCACAGTATTCCTTAAAGATTTTAGAGTTCCAGTATATCAAATAAAACTAAATCAAGAACCAATCAATCAATATCAATGACAATATCATTCATTCAAATTCACTCTCACCTATCCTCTCTATCGTAATCATCACTTACCAACATTTTATACTAACATAATTATAGAAAACGTTACTTTAGGTCCACAAGTCCGTGACGGCTCCCAAGTTTTTGGTGTTGCCAGAATCTTTGCTTCATTCAACGATACTTTCGTTCATGTTACTGATTTATCAGGTAAAGAAACCATTGCCAGAGTTACTGGTGGTATGAAAGTCAAAGCTGATAGAGATGAATCATCCCCATACGCTGCTATGTTAGCTGCCCAAGATGTTGCTCAAAAATGTAAAGAAGTTGGTATCACCGCTGTTCACATCAAATTAAGAGCCACTGGTGGTACTTCCACTAAAACCCCAGGTCCAGGTGGTCAATCCGCTTTAAGAGCTTTAGCTAGATCCGGTTTAAGAATTGGTAGAATTGAAGATGTCACCCCAGTTCCATCTGATTCTACTAGAAGAAAGGGTGGTCGTCGTGGTAGAAGATTATGATTTCATTTCTCATGTCATTACAGAAATCATTTTTATATCATATTACATTTTAAACCTCTTGCAAATATAATCTTTATTTAATTACTATGTTTGTGAATTCCATCCTTAATGAAAAGTTTGTTTCATAGAATAATCAAAAATACTTGTTTTGTGTAATAAATTTTTTTTAATTGTACGTTAAAATAAGCCAATAGAATAGCTTGATGTAGTTTGAGTTTGTTAGAATGTCTTGATGTAATTAATTTTAAGTGGTAGAATTTCACCTGTAATTTTGTGTATTAGGTCTTTTGTTAGTGATGAAGATCTTGCAATTCGAAAAACAATTAAAAGCTGGCATAGCCACTTTTGTCATATGAGAAGTGTCTGTATATAATAATTGTTCTGCCTAAGTAGATCTCTACAGTGCTTGAAGTTTTTCGTTAATCTTCATGATCTCAATAATCTTTGTTCATATTTTTTAATACCAGCCCAAAAAAGCGAGTAAACTCTTTTAAAAATCTAAAATCTACCGCAAATTACACAGCTTGTAACGATAATAACACCACTACTTCCGTAATATTCATATATAATCTCAAACAATTCAACCTATGACTACGATGGCACGTCTTCAATAACGTCTTCAATAACACAATGATCCACTTAACTTTAAAGATAATTATATGATATGGATCACTCCTAGTGTATTGAGCTAGATCAAGCTGTCTTATAATGTAAAAGCATAAACTGACCACCTTCAGGCTACTACTATTCACATGCCACGAAGGTCAATTTCTCTTGATACACATGATAATTTGATTATTCTTATATACACTGTCTAAATAGCCTATTCAAAGAGCCAATGAAGTACCATTATCCAAAGCTCAGTTATACATATGTACAGGTAACACTACTATAATTAGTAAAAGAATTTATCGTTATTGTGACAGTTGTGATGAGTACTGTTACCTGTACCAACTTATTGGGTTGGTTCAATCATAATTTGTTTTGTGGTCCAATTCGGATAAATAATCCTGACACAAATACGAACTCTGGATAAGATAACTCAATGAGAATAAAATAAGGATATCAGCCATCATATAAAGCCCAAAAGGGTTAAAAGGTAACAGAGTGGTGTTGTTCTCCAGATCAGGAAATTATTCGTGTTATCGGACTTTTTAGCACATGATCAGCTTCTTATCACTCTTGCTTGATAAGCTTGGACTTGACTTCCTAATAAAGTCATCTATACAACTAATATTTGAAACATCAAGTTGATATAAAAGATGTTCGAAATCCTTAAAGGCAGCTACCAATGTTATTACTATTCACATTAGCACTCCAACACTATTGTATTTTAATTAACAATGACTGATAATTTATTAGTTTTATTATTTGGTGGAGTTTCAATTGGTGTCTTAGGATATGCAATCACTTTATTATTCCAGCAAAAGAAAGCAGCTAAAGCATCTGTTCCTTCAGAAAGAAAGGCTAAAAAACTTTATAATCCAGATGCTGAAATTCCACAACCAACTCCATTATACATCACACCTGAACAAGTTAAAACCTATGATGATAGACCTTGGAGACCATTTCGTTGGCCTTACCATCAAACCATGTCTATTTATAAACTAGATATTAATCATTGGTTAGATATGGATAAATATTATTGGCATTATATTGCTGAAAAGAAACGTATTTATCATGAATATGGTAAACAGAATATTGATTGGTTACCAGAATCTGAAGAAGCATGTATTGAATTAATGGAGATTGTTACCCAACATATGTTAAAAAGATATCCATTATTATTCACTTCAGAAGATGAAGGTGTTCATGTTCAAAATGTTTTAACTGGTGAATTATTAGATATGTCAAGACCATTAAAAGAACATCCATTAATTTGTGTTTCTAAAATGGCCAAAGAAGATTTTTATTTAGTTCAAAAGAAAGAAGATGGGCAACATTACTTAACTGCCGCTGCGGTTCCGTTCCCTGGTGGTTCATTTGGTATTGATCATAAAATTGGTAGATCAATTGATGTCATTCATACTCACGTTCCATATTACGAAAGTAAATTGAAAAAATCAATGGAAAGATGGTTTGGTAAAATGACAGCAGCAGATCCGGTTGAAAGAGCATCATGGTATATTTCATGGGACCATAAATTATTATGTTCTAATGTTTATGCTTTACAAAAAGGAGAAAAAGTTGATCCATCAATTTTACCAGATGAATTTAATGTTAGAGTTGAAAGACAAACACTAAGAAGATTACCAAAAACCGGTGCCATTATCTTTACAAACCATCCAGTCTATTATTCGATTGAAGAAATGAAAGATGAGCCAATGGTTCCTGCTTTGATTAAAAAAATCATTAATGAAGGTCCTGAAGACATTGTTAAATATAAAAATTTCCAAAGCTTTAGAGATCATATCACTCCATATTTAGATGGTTTACATCAACGTCAATTAGATTTAGGTATAATCACTGAAGATACACCATTAAAGACACAAGCATCTTATCCATTTGCTCATTGGGTTAAACAGAGTGATGAAATTCAAGGTTGGAATAATGCAATGTTTAAAAGACAAGATGCAAAAGCAGCAGCTGAAGCAGAAGCTAAATCACAATTCAAAACAACTGAGTCCGTCCCAGAAAAATAATCAACTGGATTGATTTTCATTTACAATATCCCTTCAGTTCTACAAGTTTATTTGGTTAAATTTTATGTTTATGTATTAAAAGGTTTGTAATTATCAGTGATACAAGGTAACTGTCGAAATAAGTCCTAGTTTAAACCAATTATAAATACAAAACCAGTAGTAAAGGATACAAATGTTTATCCCTTGGTAAGGAGAAGACGTCACTGAATCAAACCGAGTAGCGTCCCCAGTATAGATTCCACGACCGCTCCAGCTAGGGGCATCACCACCAAAGTGGTCTTCTCTCGAACACGGTGTAGAGAGTAGCAGCCTTGAAGCGTCACTGATACCCTACAATAATACGTGTTCTGAGTACTGGAGAATTAAAAGGAAGAAAGTAAGAGTGAAAAGTTTCGGCCTTTTTTGTTTTATGCTGAGATTTTTGGTGTTTGGGTGTCTGGAATTGTACGAGAGTTTGTTTTTCTTTCAGGGTTAAGATCTGGATTATGGTGTGAATATTTCAATTCAATCAGAGATGAAGAGCCTGTTTTGCGGTGTTTTGAGTCTTTTGCTGCTCATCCAACAATGTCTGTGTGCACGTATCGAGGGACTGGTACAGCATCCAGAAGACGCAACTCATCTAGAGAGACTCAAGTCAAGAATTGACTTGATTGAAGTCTCTTCTGATCGTTCCAGAACTCCAATCAAACAAACTGCCCGGATTACAAACAATGGCAACTTTGAGTTCTTCTATATTCCATCAGGTGAATATCTTTTAACGGTTGAATCCCCTGTTTTCAATCTACAACCATTCAAAAGTAAAATAGTCGTTGATGAAGAAGACCAAGTTAAAGCCTTCCTTGTTGGTGGAACATTTGCCAATTCAACCATTGAAATCCCACATCCTTTGAAAATCGTTCCTAAAGTAGATAGTCCAAGAAGGGAATACCTAAAGAAAAGAAATGAAGGTATACTAAGCTATGGTCCAATAGCTACAGTTGTTAATAATCCATGGTATTTAGCTCTTGCTCTTTTAGGTGTTGTGGCTATTGGTGGTCCAATGCTGCTAGAGAAGTTTGATCCAGAAACCTCTCGTTTAGTTAAGGAACAAAGAGACCTGAAGAAGCAAAACTCATCAAAAGCTGCTTTACAAGCTGTCAAGGAAACTGAAAAATCCGTTGAAAAGTCCGTTGAAAAAGCAGCAAAAACGACAGTCAAAATAGAAGAAGTCAAAGAAACCAAAACTACCTCAACGGACTCAAAATCTAATACAAAAACCAAAAATAGAAAGAAGAAGACTTGAATATTTATCGAAATCTATTTTACTATTGAGTCTTGACCGAAAAGCGTAACTTTCGCGGTATTTCTCTCATTGTTTTTTGACACAAATAAATGAAACACATGTTTTATTCTGGAAATAAATTTCTGGGTTTAGAATATCTCTTATCCGTTTTGCTGCTCTTGAAAGAGTTCCACTCAACAACTTCGCTTCTTTTTCACTCGCTTCAGCCCCTGAAATATACCCAGTCATCTCCAAAGGCTTACTCCTCGTCTCAGTTATTCTTGCTGCTTCCTGTGTTATCTTAAAAATCTGCAAATCTTGAACGTTTTTCACTCTATTTATACAAACTTCACTGCCCTCGACATGAATCTGATTAGTCGGTTTTTACCAATATTCTCGGGTCATAATATCCATGTCCTGTCTCTCTGTTTGTTGTGGTATGCGGTGTCATCAGTCTCATCTCAGATAACAAAAACAATTTTAAATGAATTTCCATTTCCATTAGCTTTAGGTGAATTTCAATTCATGACCGTGTTTTTATTAAGTGCTTTAACTATCTTCATTATATCCCACTTCAAGACTGCTCATTCCTGGTTCCCTGCCGGTACTGTTCCTCCTTTGGATAAACCTACTTTTTTGATACCAAATATGCATATTATCACAACTGTTTTGCCTTTAGGTTGTTTCCAATTTCTAGGAAAACTGTTCTCACATTGTGCTACTGCTCTAGTCCCTGTTTCCACTGTTGCTGGTATCAAGACTTTATCCCCTTTGATTTTAGTTTCCGCCTATAGATTGTTATATAATGTCAAATTCCCAATTTCAACTTACTTATCTTTGATCCCATTGGTTTTAGGAATCTTAGTCATTGCTGTTGATGATTCCCATGGGACTTTGGTTTCAACTACAGCAAGTAATGATCAAGTGATGGGGATTCTGTACGCTGCTTTATCTTTAGTTGTGTTTTGCGCCCAAAATATTTATGGTAAAACTGTCTTCACTTATAATCACAAGCATTCAAGTCATGCCGAACTAGCTGGTGCTGTTCCTGATTCTAAAGAATTTACTCTGCCATTTGCTGAGGATCCAAGATCTTTACATAAATTAACTGATGAAAAACCTCAAGCTGCTTATATTGCCCAAGTTGAAAAATCCAAAACAACAACTAATAATAAATACGATAAATTGACTTTATTGTTATACTGTTCTTTAATCGGTGGACTATTATCACTTCCATGGTTTTTATTCATTGAGGCTCCACATTTCTTTTCCTTCACAAATTCAATGCAAGAAGCAACTGAAGCTCGTCTTGTTAATATTCCATGGAATTTATTATTTATTAACGGTTTATCACATTTTTTTCAATCTTTGATTGCATTCCACTTATTAGGCTCAATCCCTACTATTTCCTACTCAATTGCAAGTATGATGAAGAAAATGACTGTTATTATAGTCAGTATGATTTGGGTTGGTCATTCTATTTCAGCTACTCAATTTGTAGGATTATCATTAACAGCATCTGGGTTATATGCATATGATAGATGGGGTGGTAAACGTGCTGCTTGATAAGTCCTCAAAATATTTACTTTATTAGCTGGTTCTGTGTTTTTTTTTTTCATTTTTATTCACTTCTTGTTAAATTTTATTTACTGATTGTTTCTGGCTTATTGTCTCTTTTTTATAAACTACACATATATTATACATAGACCATTGAGTACAATGAATATTATAAAAGTCACAAACTCATTAGCCGTATTCTATTTCATTGTCTCCAAACTGCAACTCTTCCATTAACATCACCAGCCACGATTTCAATTTTTCCAATTTTTTCATCTTCATAGTTAAAATAACTCTTTAGGTAAGTCTCCACGATACTAACAGTTTCATTATTGAATGAAGTTTTAGCATCATAAAACTTTAAACTTTTCAAATGAGTTAAATCCCAATTTTGTAAATCTTTATCATCAACATTATAGGTTTTGATTTTTAATTCATGTAATTTAATAACACCATTTGTCCATCCAGTTGTTAATAATGCAATATATTTCCAAACTTCATGACTTTCTATATTGTTTAACTTTATGGTTGATGAAGTTCTTGAATTTGCAAAATTTAAACTTGAGATTGAAATATTATTTGAATTTAAATATGTTGTTTGGATATCATCTTTCAAATCTCCTTCATAGATTAAACATCCATTAATTGTGAATATATTAACTTTTGATTTAGATGAGGTTGCAATTAATCCAGACTCATAAGAAATTGCAATCTGTTCTATCTTTAATCCCTCGATGGTAATCTTTCTTATTAATTTGAACCTTGATAGATCCCAAAGATAACAATCACCAGCTATATCTAAACTTAATAATAGATTGAATTTAGAAGACACTTTTAAATCTTTAATTGAATGGGTATGACCTCTCAATCTTGTTTCAAACTCTAAAACTTCATTAATTCCTTTAATTATTACTAGATATTTCCAAATATGAATAACACCTGATTCAGACCCGGTTAGTAAAGTTTCATTATCAAATCTAACCAATGAAGTTATTTTATCATCATGAAGTTTCTCAAAAGTTTTACGATTGATAATCAATGAAGTTGGATCAGTTTCATTTTTCTTGATTTCACTATCTCCATTTAAATATAAATTTGGATATCCTCTCCAAAATGCATCACCTGAATCATCACTATGAGTTTTAAAATGTAAGAATTTGATAGGTTCCTTGAATTTAGTTTGATATATTAAAGTTGCATTTTTTTTGATTGAGTTAGGATCAATTTTTAGAATTGTATTAATATCTCTTTCAGGGTGTGGTTTATTGAAAATTTGTGTTGGTGTTTGTCCAAAATTATGAATGATACCAGTGATTGATCTTCTTTCATCTTCATTATTAATAGAATCTAAATCAATGGAACCTCTATAACTCAAATGATTGAAAACATTAATAGCTTCAACTGCCTCGGGTCCAGTTTGCTTATAACCAAAGATCAAATCAATCCATTTATGTAAATTTTCAGAGACGTATGGACTTTCTAAAGCTTCTCTATTCTTTTCAATGAAAATTTTAGGATCACCTTTAGCCCATTTTGGTAATTCAACGTCATTAACTTCGGTACCATCTTGTAAATTACCAAATTCATAATTATTACCATTTTCTAAAAATTCTGGTAAGAAATAAAACTCAGGGATTAATTCTCTAACATCAGTTGTATTTTCAGTGGATGAAGATTTCCATGCTTTTTGAATTGAATAAAATAATCTATCTGGATGATCAAATTTACCACCTTGTAATAACAAATAAGATTGAACAAAAGGTTGTAGACGAATTAAAAATGATGTAACAATCATAGCTGAAGAGTAATGTGTACCATAATGGAAAGCAGGAGCTTCTTCATCACATAAGCTTTGTAATGCTTCATATCTTTCTTTAAACTTTTGTGCTCTTGCTTCACCTTGTGCACCCATCGGTTTTGATAGATCTCTAAAACTTTTAGGATTATGTAAATCTAATTCTTCACTTGTATAATCTGCAATTACCCATGGGAAAACAGGATATTGAGTTAAATCATTGAAGGTTCTACCTGCAAACGTATTAACGATCATTAAGTAATAAAAATTAGACATTTCACCATTTTGCCATTTTTTAGTAGCATCTAGATAATTCAGATATTCAGCACCAAACACATTAGCTAATTTTGTTGTGAAATCTCTACCTGGTAAGGAATTATTATTGAAATTAGTTTCTTTGAAAATATTAGAAAGATCTCTATCAATATTAGAATTTGTAGCAACATTAGATAATTTTGAAAAGATGACATCTCTATCTTTTGTTTTAATTGAAGTTATTAGAAAACTGCCACCATTACTGAAAAATAGTTCTAATGCAGTATCTCTTAACAAGAACCTTCTCTTAGTGACTGAAGTTAATTTAAAAATATCCCAAGTTTGAACACTGTGTCTATTTGATGAATTTTTATTACTTGATCTTGAATTACCTGATGATTGACCAGTTATTAATTTAATGTTAGGATCTCGATCTTCTTCAGAAGATTCATCAATATCAATAATTTCATCGTTTTGACTAACATGGAAATAATTTTGAATAATGTATAAATGGGTTTCACCTAAAATGAAAACACCTTCAATTATATCTAAGCCAACAACCTGGCTAATATTCCAGATTTCCTGAATTTTATCATCAGGAAACAAACATTTCAAAACTTTTCTATTTCTATCATTATAAGTGTTTAAAGAGTCATCGATAACATCAGCTTCAATAAATTCAAAAGATTTCAAACTTTGTGTTTCAACTTGAGATTTTTCAATAGAATTATTTCTGTTAGATTTCTTTGGTAGTGGAGCAACTATGTTATTGGGATTTTTCTCAACTTCAACCTCATCATAAGGCATTAAAACTTTTCTCATTCTATCAATACCTTCCATATTATCTAAAATCCAGATATTTGTTGGGTCTTCTTTATTTGACTGTAAAGCTGAAGTTTTATTGATTTCAGATTTAAGTTTATTGTACTGTAATAAATAAAATTGGAGATTATCTTGTTGATCTTGTACATATCTTGAAGCTTTCATTGTTTCATTAGAAACTATTTTCAATCTTAATGCTTCATTATCATTTTTAAAAGTTTCATATAATGCATCTAATAACTCATATTTAGTTTTAATTGAATTATCAAAATTTTGAATTAATTGATTGATTTTATCTTCTGATGAAACAAATGTAGACTTTTGGTATTTCCTATCAACCTTATTAGAAATTCCTTCCAAATGTTTACTAAAAACTTCTTTAATTTTACCGTCTGATGAGAAAGCCTTCATAACATCATCATCCCCACTAGATGGAATACTAGCTAAGAATTTTGAAACAGGTAGGAAATTTCTAAATGTAATGCACGAGCAAATTGTACTTAGATCATCTTGTCTATGCATAATTATCATCCTAAGACAATTGATAGATAAATTTGTAACAACTGGATCTCCATTAGATCCTAATTCTAATAATAAAGCAATCAAATTTGAAATTCCATCATTAGTCAAATATTCTCTACTGAATAATTCTTCTTGATGAAACATCAAAACTTTTAGGAAAATTTCTTGTTGTTCATGAGAAGTTGAATATCTTAAAACACAAATCAATGAATTGATAACTGATGTGATGCTTTTTAATGATTGAATGTAGTAAGCATTTCTTAAACTCTTGTTTGATTTTTTATAAGCTTCAACAATCTCAAATAACACAGAAAGATAATTGAAATAATCTTTTGAATTCCACTCAAATTCTAATAATTCATTATGTAAAACATTTAAAAACACAACAATATTTGAAAATTTAATACCATTGCTTTGTAATAAGATGCAAAATTCTGATGAAAATCCTTTTAAATGGATCAAAACTTGAGGAAATACCAATGATATGAAAACTGTTGAAACTGAATCTAATTGATTTTCTAAAGTGATATCATTTTTTAAAATTGAAGATAAATAAATCTCAAGTGAATTAGTATCAACATTGAATAACTTGGTGATTATTATATTGGATAGAATAGTGATATATTTGTTTGAACATTCAAAATAAGCTTGGGCATTTGTTGTTTTATTCCAAAGTAAAATCATGTTACAGATTTTCTTGATAAAAATCATATCAGATTCTAAACTTTTTTGAAAACTCGAATTCTCTTGGACTGCCATGTTAAAAAAATCGGAATACACATTTGCCATGTTGATAATCTTTGCATGACCACCTTCTGTGAATATGTCATTTAAAACAGACCATTCTAATAGATCAATAATTAAGTAATTAAATTCATGAAGTTCAACTTTAGTTAACGAATTTTGAGGAATTGGATTATAAAGTTTCTCAAAGTCCATATTGTATTGATATTGACCAAAAGAGCCTTTAATCAGTAAATTAATTTCAACTTCATCAATTTTAACATCTTTTAATATGTTTAATAGTGCAGAAAGACCATTATTTCTGATAAATAATTCATAAGTCTTTGGTGATATTGTAAAGATCTTAATCAGAAAACTTAATCCAAAATCAACAATTCTCTTTGATTTCTTACCTAGTTCTAAAAGTAATAAAATCCATTTGATTGAGCAAGAAGCAAATATTTTTTTCCAATATTTTGAATTTGAAAATAATGGGTCAAGGAAAACTTCAGCTAAAACTTCAAGAACTAATAATCCATTTTCATTACTTTTATCATTTAATGAAAATATAATAGATGATGATAGTGATGAGATAATTTCCTGGCTTAGATTTCCTTTTACCAGTGTTGATAAAGAATCTTTAAGAACTTCATTAAGTCTTGATGGAAACATTCCTTGTGTAAATGCATTCAATAATTTTTTAACAACTTTCAATTTCTTTAATTTCAATGTGTTAAAGTTGGCATATTTACAATCTCTAGTGAAGACAGTGATTTGAAACAAGAGAAATTCTAAAATAACAGTATCGTCTTGATTAATTGATGAATCTTGAGAAATTGGTCTCCATAACTGGAAATCAAAAATGAAAACATCGTACCCTAAATGATTATAAATAACTGAACTAAATGGAGATTGGAAATTATAACCAACAAACTCTAAGAATATATCAAATAATTCCATATTGAAATTCTTTTTGAGCTCGTTTTTTTTATATCTAAGTAATCTTGAAAGAATATTAAAATAGTTATTAGTTTCAGATTCTTGAATAAATTTCCAATTTGACTTGATTAACTTCGCAAAAAATTTAACATATTGATATATTGAATCCAACTCAGTGGTTTTCTCTATCAAAGTTAAAACCAATTGAAGACTAGAAACTGAGTAAAATAATTCTGAAAATGATTTATCTTCAAAAAGGTGTAATTTCCCTCTTATTTGAATTAGACTTGAGTCTGAAGTGACTTTAATCGTGCAATCTTCCACTGTTAATTTATCGGATGAATCTATATAATCTGTGTTGAAACTGAGTAATAGATCATCTTTTGGAATTGTTATATTCAAATTTTTCATATCATATTCACCTTGTCTGTTATTTGTTGATTCTAATAACTTCAAATTGAACTCTGTTCTTTCTTCATAATTCAAACACTTCAAAATCCCAGGATCTTGATAAGTCCCAGTATAATCTCTTCCTAGAAAGTAAGATAACAAGATCCACTCATAGTCCAAAGATCCTGAAACTAAAAGAAAATTGGTGATATTAACTTTGGTTTGAGATGGTGCTCCAAGTTTGAGACTGTATTCATTATTATCTTCGAACTCATCGGAAGTAAATGGTAAACGACATCTTAAATGTTGGATATAAGTACCATTAACATAAAGACGTATTTTTGCTTTATTTGGATGCTGATCTAGAGTACAGGAGTGAGAGATCACGATGTGTTGATATGATTCTTCGAACTCATATGAATCAAAACTTCCGATTGGTGTGTTCTTGAAGTACACAGTAAGCTTAGATGATTCTAAAGTAAACCGTACTTTGTCATTAATTGTAAATAATTCTGTATCTGATAATAAAGGTTTGATCCAAGACTGAATGGTGTAGTTCTTTATTGCTTTTCTTGGAGTATCTTTGAAAGTTATTGAGGAGTTCTTGAACTTAATATATGAGTCTGATTGTTTATCCATTAAAGATGAAAGAATCTCAAGGTATTTAGGGTCTGAAGTATCTTTTAAAAGAGTAAAAAATTCTAAAATATTATCAGGACAAAGAGTTATACACTTCAAAAGATCTTGAAATTGAGTGATGTTATCATCATATTGTGAAATTGTCTTAATGAGTAATTTGGGAGTCTCTGTAATTTGAGATACAAGTGTTTTATTTATAGACGACACTTTTGATAATTTCCATAAAACCCAAACCATGAAAACACTAAGATTTTCAAGCTCACCATGATCGCATAAAATATGTACTGCAAATTGAAGAGTTTTATTATTCACTATCATGAATTCATCTTGTTCAGATGATAATTGAAATATATCATCAATGATCTCAGATGTTGGTTTTGTATTTTGAAAAGTTTCACCGAGTAAGGAATTTATATCATCTAATTGAGACTCCTGAAGGAAATCCTGGTTAATTGAGGCCTTGATGAGAGATATTATAGCAGATTGTATTGTGTTAATGATTTTGTCTTGTGGCACCTTTTCATTAATTTCCTGTAGGAACTGCTGTGATATCAGATCAATTGGCTGACCTTTTGGAAGAGAAATGTACTTCTCTAATATTGTTTCAGTTTGGTCCATCAAAATTGGGACTATCTCTTTGAATGTTTGGGTGTTTGGATATGAATTATGTGGCAATGCATTGCTTGACTATCAAACTAAAATAATTTTGTATGAGGTTTCGCGATATCACTTTGTTAGTATGAAGATTCGAATTTGATAAAGAGTAGAAAAGAGGATCAGCTCTCAGTGGATATATACAGTGCCACAACTACAAATGATCAACTAGATTTGAAGTGTGTATTGGAGGTAAATAAATAATAAATAAATAAATTAACAATAAATAATAAATAAATAAATTCAGAACTGAAAAATCAGAACTAAAAGGTTAGTAATATCAATAAATAAGACAGTCATGGAGGATTTATAAGTGACAAGTAAACAATACTATTTTTCCCTCATTTATAAGGGGCATCAGCGTCCAAGCAATATTGAATTTCTTGTTCCCATTTATCACCATTGGCCAACAATTTCTCCTTATTGTAAAGTAGTTCTTCTCTTGTATAAGTTGAATACTCGACATTTGGAGTTTCCACAATAGCATCAACTGGACAAGATTCTTGACACAATCCACAATAAATACATTTAGTCATATCAATATCATATTTATAAGTACGACGAGATCCGTCCATTCTTTCCTCTGCTTCAATTGTGATTGCTTGAGCTGGACAGATTGCTTCACATAGTTTACAAGCAATACAACGTTCTTCGCCCGATGGATATCTTCTCAAAGCGTGCTCCCCTCTGAATCTTGGTGATACTGGACCTTTTTCAAACGGATAATAAATAGTATATGGTGCTCTGAAATACATTTCTAGAACAACGTACATCCCACGAAACATCTCTGCCAATAGAAAGAACTTCATTGCCTTGTCTAGGGCTGATTCACCTGAATCTTCCCATGTTTTTGGTTTTGGAAGTCTGAAGTCGGAAGGGTAAGTTGAACGGAGTGAGCCTGAAACAGTGGCTAAATCTGATGGTTTTGCACGTAAAAAAGTTGCTGATAAAGAACGACGTCCTGTCAAGTATCCTGAGCGCCAGATCATTCGAGGAAGGACCATTTTTTGTTGATAAAATTCGTTGTTATTCGTGGGTAATTTAAGGAGAGAGAAATTATTTTTGAAACTCCAATTGTGTCACTTCTCCGATTTACAGCTATGGAGACAAATTGTCATCACATCAACAAATTTAATACTACAAGGGTAAGATTGATCAGAATCTGTCCAGTTTAATGCTTATAAAATCTCACTAAACTCTTTTGGGATAACATTCTTAACTTCTCTCTCAATAAATCTATCAAAAAACATTTCATCTCTCTTCTTTAATGACACTTTAAACACTCTAGGTTCAATGGCCACTGAACTTGGAACTGAATTCAATTTGAATGGATCTAATTCCATCAAATATCTTGAATCCTTTGGTGGTTGGACCTCATATAATATTATAGTTCTGATTAAACTGATGTACATCTCTTTCATTGCTAAATGAGCACCCGCACACATTCTACTACCAATTCCAAATGACAACATGGTTGTTGTTTCAACAGTTGTTTTTAAATCACCAGATTCATCAATGAATCTTTCTGGTAGAAATTCAAAAGGCTTATGATAATATCGCTCATCATGATTACCTGCAAACGTATTCATAAACATCAATGTACCACTTTTAATCACAGCATCTTTATAAATAATATCTTTAGTTGCTTCCCTTGGTAAACTGGTTGGTAAGACTGAGAAATATCTTAATCCTTCTTTCAATAATGCTTGGATATAAACAACTTTATACCCATCAATGCAATCAACGAATGCTTCTTCTAAAGATCCATAAACTTTAATCAAATTATCCAATGCTAAATTTTGAAGATGTTTACCATAGCCAGGTTGAGATAAATGACCCATAATATGATTCAAAACCAAAGGAGTATTGTCTAACCCAGCACTAACCATTGTTAAGCATGCAGACTTCAACTCTGCCGCATTAACTTCTGGTAAATCTGGTGAATGTCTATAAACTTGACTAACGATAGAACTTTTGAAATCAGCATCTTTATCCAATTTAACTTCAAAATCATTTATAAATTTGTTCATATAAATATCTCTTCTTCTTCTTAAATCATTTGCTTCGTCATTCGTGGAATCAAAGAAAGGTAAGTAGCGTAATATTGGTAAATAATCTTGTAAATTTGAATTATGACCTCTTAATCTAACAATTCTATTCTCAACATGACTGATTTCATCAAAAAGTGGACAACCTCTATTATGTTCCACTTTGACTAAATATCCATAAGTAATAAACAAACTAACTCTTAACACAAACCCTTGAAACAATTTAAACAAGTCAACATCTTTATTTTCTAAATGTGCAACCTCATCTCTTGTCAATTCATCTATTCTTCTAAACATGTTTCTATTTTCCACATCAATGAATTCCCTATATGACTCCACTTTGTGCTTATTCAAGGACGTAGCAACGACTTTCTTCTTTCTTTTATAAGATTCTCCAAAAGGTGTAGTTCCAATCGTGAAACCTTGAGTAGTTGAAACGACATTGTGGAAAGTGTACAAGACAGGTCTTGAATTATTGGCATCTCTGTTCTTAAGCCATAGCTCTCTAATTGAATCAAATGAGTTAGCAATCACAACCATTCTTGATCCCATTCTGATTTGGAAAACATCACCTTTTTGTTTTGCCCATTCTGAATATTGAAGCGCTGGATTTGATAAGACTTGAAATAGATTACCAACGATAGGTAAACATTGAACTTGTGGAATGTTTTTGATCTTCTGAGGTCCTAGTAGCCCGATCCAGTCAAATACGAGATATATTAGGAGAAATGATGATGTTAAAGTGAAAATAAATTCTTGAAATGTTAGTATTTTAATAAAACTGAAATTCTAGATGATTAATGGTGTTATATGTACTGATTTGAAATATTTGTTGGAAAGATTCTGGCCTTAGTAACAATGAAAATTCTTCTTTTAACATAGCTAAAGTTTTTATCGTTTTTATCAAGCAAACTTGGGGATATTTGTACCTGAAGAAGAAATTGTGGTTTGAATACAAATTTTGACAGCACAAACTAATTAGTGTCTGATTGTGTATTCATAAATAAGTATAATAAATAGTAATAAATAAATAAATAAATAAATAAGTTAAAGATAAATAAGATTACTTCTTTGGTTCTTCAGGTTCTGGTTCTGGTTCTGGAACTGGGAATTTAAATGAATCAGGAGTAGAATCATTACCTTCGCCAACTTGTTCCCAGGCACTGGTACCGACAGAGAAGTTTCTAAAAGCTTGCGTTAGCTCTAATGGTTTATAAACTACTCTTTTCTTCTCTTCATCCCAAAAGACTTCATCAAAACCCGTTGTTGGGAAATCTTTTCTTAATGGATGTCCAGTAAATCCATAATCTGTCAAGATTCTTCTTAAATCAGGATGTCCATCAAAGAAAACACCGTACATGTCATAAGTTTCTCTTTCATACCAATTAGCACCTTCGTATAACGGAGTTATACTTGGAACTGCTGAAACTTCAGAAGAATAAGTTTTGACTCTAATTCTTGAATTATAACGAACAGATAACAAATGATAAACGATTTCAAATCTGTTAGTTCTTGATGGAAAATCAACGGCAGTGATATCAATAATTGTCTTGAATTGGGTAGTTGTATGATCCTTCAGGAAAGTGAAAACAGGAGTAACTGCATCTGGTGGAATGTAAATTGTTAATTCATCTTTCCATACTGAGAACTTCTGGATGAATTTAGGTAAAGCCGTGATTAAATATGATCCAAATGTGTGCAATTGTTCATTCACTTCCTTGTATTTATCAGCTGGATTCGTGACTGGTTCATGAACCTCAGTGTATTCCTTTCTAGGAAGGGATCTTAGATCAACAAGAGGAGGTTCATCTTCAACGATTTTCCTGACAGCAGAAGACGAGAAACATCTCACAGTGTAAGCTGGGGTTCTTAATAGGGTTTTTCTGAGTCCCAAACGAAGCATTACGGATGGGGTTCTTATATATTAATTTGAGTATGTATAAGGGATCTTAAAGTCTCCACAAATATTTTCTAATTAAATTTATCTCCGGAAATTGTATAAAACTACAATAAATTTAGGAAATCTTTTACGTATTTTATTTGATGATATCCTAACCTCTATTGGCAGTTCTTGGTTTAGCTCTGATAATGTTATCAACTCTCAATAGAACTTCAGCAGCTTCAGAAGCAGAAGAAACAACAGCCTTCTTCAATTTATATGATTCAACAATACCTAATTCTCTAACATCAGCAACAATACCTTTATCTAAATCTAAACCTGAAGTGGTAATACCATTATATATAGATGATCTTAATTTGGTAATCAATTCACTTGAGTCGAAACCGGCATTATCAGCTAAAATGGTTGGTAATTGTCTTAGAGCTCTAGCGAAAGCTTCAACAGCAAGAGCCTTTTTACCTTCAACACTTTGAGCAGCAGTATCAACAGCCTTTGACATATTCATTTCGATACAACCACCACCTAAAACAGTTCTAGTTTCTTTAGTGGTTTGTGATAAAACAGATAAAGCATCATGTAAAGAACGTTCAGATTCATCTAAAACTTGTTGAGTTGCACCTCTTAGAACAATTGTACAAGCTTCACCAGCAGCACAACCTGAAAATTTGGTCATAACATCTTCACCAATAATAACTTCTTCAATCACGTCACAATAACCTAATTTAACTAATTCTGGGTTATCAAAAGTAGAACAAACTTCACCACCTGTGACTAAAGCTAATCTTTCAACACCTTCGAAATCAGCATGTTCAATTGAGTTAATACCTTGTTCAGTGAATAATTGTTCTGGATAATCATAGATTAATTGTCTATTTATGAAAGTATTGATACCAAATTTAGAAATTTTTTCAATTTTTGATTTCATTTTATCTTTTTCAGCTTTTTCTAGTTCAGCTAATTTTGAGGTTGAATCAACTTTGAATTTAGCACCAAAGATTTTAACTTTGTCAGTATCTAAAGATGTATTAGCAATTAAGATCTTAGCCTTTTCAACTCTTCTTGGTTGAGAACTACCAAATCTCTTATTCAAAATAAAACCTTCATCTAAGAAAGAATCAGATAATTGACCACCAATTTGCTTTATTATTTGAATATGCTCTAAATTAGTTGATCCTCTTAAACGTAAAACGGCATCGACTGCTAATTTTGAGAATTGCTCTTTATCTTGTGATAAAATCTTTGATGATAAAGTTGTTTTAGCAATACTAACTAAATCATTATAAAAATTTTCTTGGTTATCAGAATTATCAACTGCTATTTTTTCTAACGCGTTTAATGCAGCATTAGACGCGATTCTATAACCTTCTATGATAGTTTGTGGATGAATTCTTTGATCAACTAATCTTTCAGCTTCTCTTAATAATTCAGCAGCTAAAATTGTAACTGAAGTGGTACCATCACCAACTTCATCATCTTGAACTTTTGAAATATTGACTAGAACTTTAGCAGCTGGGTTATCAAGCGGTATAGACTTCAAAATGGTGGCACCATCATTGGTAACTATAGCTTCACCTGATGAAGCAGATTGTAATAATTTATCCATACCTTTTGGACCTAAGGTTGATTTAACTAAATCACCAACGGCAATTGCACCAACAAAGGCAGATAAACGAGCATTTTCAGCTCTTTCTTCAGTAACTTGATCACCATAAATTTGCACACTCTGTGGATTAGTTAGTATAAAAGGATCTCGGTAAAGCAGTTGAAACACCCAGTACTTACCATGATTGATTCAATTATTTATTACTGTTTCTTTTAAGTGAAGAATCTCATCGATTTTATTTTGAAAAAAGTTCGCGAATTGTTGGAAGAAAATGTTTGGATGTTTTCGTTACAGATTAAATGATGGATTTTACTTTATATTAATTTCCTACAACAGGTCCATATCGTTGTCTCTTTGCTCATAAATCTTCACCAGGTTCTCGAGCCTCTTTCTTTCTGTCTTTTCTTTACTCAACTCTTGATCAAAGCTGGTATGCATTTCATTAACTAATTTCTTGAATTCACTTCTCAATACAGATATACTTGAATTGAATTTAGACGATGATGGTGATTGGAATTTGAAGTCATTAGAGTTCTTCTGTATTAATGGAGTTTTTGGATCAAGTGCGAATCCATCTTCTATCTGTACTTCAACCCCAGTCAATGGAGAAGTGGGTGAAAAATAACTTGCTCCGTTAATACCTGGAGAGTTCATCATCTCTTTATCTGGACTTGAATTGACAAATCCAAGATTATCAATCTTTAAATCTGTAACTTGTCTTCTTGTTTCCCTCAATTCACTGATTGTATCATCTAGTCTTGTTTCTAGACTAATTTTTTCATTTTCAAGTAAGATTGATCTTTGATTTGATTTTTCTAATGAGATCAAAGTCTCTGATAATTGTTTTTCGATGGATGATTTCTGTTTATTATTGGTATCCATCGTAGTTGAGTTCAAATCACGTTCTTCTTGGTATTGTCTAGTCAAATATTTATGTGCAAATTGTAAATCTTTTAAAGCAGTCTTTAAACTTGCAATTTCTTTATCTTTATCTTCATTAGTTTCTAAATCTCTTGAAGTTGATTCAGTTTCTGTTTTAGCTAAAGATCCTTTCGAAATAGTATCTAAACAACTTTTAGCCCATTGTAATTTAGAACCATCTGGCTTTGGAGTTGGTAATGAGATATTGTTTTGCACTGCAATGGAAACAATATATAACATTAATTCTTCGTTTTGTTTATTACTTTCTGGTCCATTTGAATCATTCTTCAAGAATTCTAAATCCAAATCTTCGAAGTAACTTAATGATAAAACTAATAAACATTGATTATTCAGGGTTTTATATTTTTCTTCTAAAATGTTACCAACTTCAACTAATCTTTCATTTATAACTTGATTTGAGTTGAATAAGGTTCTAAGTGTATTTATATCACTTACGCTATTCTCTATATTACACAGACTGTTATTTATTAGGGTATGATTTTGAATTAATTGTGAATTTATTTCTTCTTTTTCTTTTTTTAACTCATTGATTTGTGAATCCAACTGGAGTACCCCGTCCAGAGTTAGCAGTCTGTCATCTCTATCAACTTTAGATAATGCGTATTCAGACAACAATTTAATTTTCAAATGACTCGAAGTTGGATCATTAATTAATTCTTCATGTAAGACTCCAGAAATTGAATTAGCATCTTGTTTTAAGACTTTTTCATTCAGTTTGTTGTAAAAATCATAATAGACTTGATTTCTCTGCTTTAAGTATTTACCAACATCACTGTATAAAGCTTCATCCTTAGCTGATTTGATAGCAGCATCAACATCGAAATGATTTTGGTTCGGAACAAACTTGTTCTCTAGTGATTGCTTAAATGGAGAGTTTCCAAGCAGAAAAAGGCCCCCATTAAAAGATGTTGTTTCGGTCATTGAGTCTTAAGCAGGAGAAGCACAAAAAAGAGCGTGAAAAAACAGATGAAAGTCTCTTTAATAATTCCTTTGTTTTTGTTTTTGTTATCAATTTAATTTTTTTTTGCGTGTTTTTCAAAAAATTCTTCGCGATTTTTTTATTACTTTTGACATCAAGAATGTATGATTTAGTCTTACTAAATCTGTGATTTATTCATACTTCTGTCATTTTTGGCTATTTAATGAAAATAGTCTGAATCCCATGAGTTCACAGGATCAGATTGATACCACTCTTGCTAAAATACCAGACAAATCCCCCGAGAATATACGGCTCATCACTTTCAATATCAATGGATTTAGGACATTATTCCATTATCATCCATGGAATCAATTACGGACTTTAAATGCTATGTTTGATGGTTTAAAAGGTGATATCATTACATTACAAGAACTGAAAGTCTCACAGAAAGATATAAACAATAGTATTGGTAAAATCGATGGATATTATTCATTTTTAACTGTTCCATCTCTAAAGAAAGGTTATTCTGGGGTTGGAGTTTATGTTAGAATTCCTAAAGATGATGAATCTGCTTATGTAAAGGACTCATTAACTGTTGTTAAAGCTGAGGAAGGTCTGACGGGTGTCTTAACCTCTTATGATACACAGAAACCATATTTGGAAAGTGATAATTCAATTGGTGGATATGCTAAAGATCTTGATTTAGATCTTGCAAAGAAAATTGATAGTGAAGGTCGTTGTATTATTCTAGAATTTGCAAATAATACCGTTGTTATATCCACTTATTGCCCAGCTAATTCCATGGGGACAGATGAAGGTCAAGAATTTAGAATTGAATTCTTTAAGTTATTATTTGAAAGAATCAGAAATCTTGAAAAATTGGGTAAGCATGTCGTGTTGATGGGAGATATCAACATTTCAAGAGATTTAATTGATAGTGCTGAAAGTTTGGAAGCGTTTTTCAAAGCAGGACTCTTGAAAAATGCATCTGAAGAAGAATTCGAAAAGATTAACTATAATCAATCTTTAGAATTTATCAAATCTTCAATTCCAAAAACTATGCTTAATGACTTACTATTAGACTCACTTAATGCTTCACCTGATGATAGAAATAGAATAATGGTGGATACTGTTAGAAAGATTCAAGGTAGAAAAAGAGCATTATACACTGTTTGGAATACGATCAGAAATTCAAGACCAGGGAATTTTGGTTCAAGAATTGATTTAATTTTAGCTACAAAGGAACTTGCTGGAACTTGTAAAGATTCAAACATATGGGCTTATTTAATGGGTTCTGATCATTGTCCAGTTTACTCAGATTTTGATGTCAGTTTATTAAGTTACACTAAATCTGCTGCTCTAAAAATACCTAGATTGGAAGCTAAATATGTTTATAAGCTTTCAACAGGAGATATCAGTATGATGTTTGGTAGAATCAATAAAAGTGCATCAAGCTCTCAAAAGGCATCCAGATCTCCTTCAGTTGATGAACAGCCTAGGAAATTACAAAAAGTTGAAATAACAAAAAAGGTTATAAAACCAATAAATGGACAAAATTCTATTGGAAATTTCTTTAGATCTAGTAAGAAACCACAAGTTCAGAAAGAAGAAGAAGAACTCATTCCTTTTGAGCTCATTGAACAATTAGAAAAGGGAAATATAAAAGAACCAAAATCATCAGAAGGTTCTAAAATATCAATTTCAAATGGTAAATTTTCAATTCAATCAGAGAAAATACCTAATTGTAAACACAATGAGCCATGTGTTTTGAAAACATCAAGGAAGGAGAAGACAAATGGTAAAAAGTTTTGGACCTGCTGTAAAGATTCAGGAAGTATCGCAAATACAGAAGACGAATCAAAATTTAGTTGCGGATTCTTTCAATGGAAATAAATCTTTCTATTATTATATATTTATATTTATGTACCTTATATCATCATCATCATTAATATCATCTAATTGTCTTACATTTATGTAGAAATCAATATCACCATATCCAATAGTTGATAAGTTTGAAGTAAATGCCAAAATCGAGCTTTTAAAAGTGAGGAGATCTTCCTTCTGTACCCTCACTAACGCATTCAATCCATCATTCTTAAGAATTTTTCTGTCTATTGCTGCACCAAACTGGCCATGAAGCTTTAAAAGGGCTGTATATATGAAAGTATTCCATGATACTAAATCGACTTCTAAATGTTCAACCTCATCTCTTGACTCTGGAGCAACTTTACTGTTTCAGAAATATTAGTCATCGACACTCAGCCAATCAGCATCTCCAGTATACTCACATCTCCAGCACGTTATAAGACCAGATATTCTCTTTTTTCTCTGTCATTTTCCTACACTAAATCTAATATTGTCTTTACATGTAAATTTTTCACTACTTAAAAAAATTATAATACCTCCATCACATTACAAATATAAATTATTTGATGCTCAGATCGTTTTTGAAGATGGCCAATCTACCCAAACCGTTCTCGACGATCAAATGTCCCAAAATGGATCAATGTCAACTTTCTAATTGCATCTTCACCCACACTTCGCACTCAGCGGATCAAAAGAGACCAAGTTCAACGATCAACACCGATGTAAAGAGACAAAAAACTTCACCATCCACTTCAATCGCTGATCAAATAGCTGATAATATAACTACGACCAACATAGCCTTTCAGGATATAGGGACCTGGACTCCAAGTGCATTACCTGGTGTTGGGGCGCCTGCTAAATATCAACAAAGAGTTAGATTTATTGATGCATTAATTAAGGCTTATATTATGAATAAAGTCCCATTACCAAAGTACACTGCGGTTCAAAAGGAATTTGAAATTGCTTCAAGTTCAAATAACATCACTTATGGGCCAGCTATGCAGCTTTGTATTAGAAACGCTAAAAGAAATAAAGATCCAATTAAAGTAGAAAAGAAACAATTGACTACTGATGAGCAATATGAAGCAGTTAAGTCACTAATTCATCCAATTACTAAACTAGAAAAAAATGGTTACATTACAGAGATACCTAAAGTTGAAGAAGACTATCAAATGATAAGCACTACATGTAGTAGATGTCAAGAAAATTTCCAAATGGCTGATATTGAAACTAAAACAAAATGTAAATTCCATGAAAGAAAAAAGAATTTCATCAATGACAATAGATATTGGGACTGTTGTGGTGAAGTTGTTGGTGAAAACCAAGGATGCAAAACTGCAGACTATCATGTATTTAAAGCTTCAGGTGGTGAACAATTACAATTTTTAGTACCATTTGTTGAAACTCCAACTTCCAAAAATAAAGAATCCAAAAGAATTATTGGGCTGGATTGTGAAATGGGTTATACTACAAGAGGTTTAGAATTAATAAGATTGACTATATTGGATTTTTTTACTGGTAAGTCGTTATTTGATAAGATCATTAAACCATCTGGAAAACTTCTAGATTTAAATACTCAATGGAGTGGTGTCTCTGAAATTCCTGAAGATTCCTTAACTCTTGAAGAACTGCATAAACTTCTATTTGAATCATTCATTGATCAAGATACTATTATAATTGGACATGGGCTTGAAAATGATTTAAACTCTCTAAGGCTGGTTCATCATAATGTTGTGGATACTTCAATCTTATATCCAAAGGGTTTAGACAGAAAGTATTCATTAAAGGATCTCTCTTTCAAATTCTTAGATAGAAAAATCCAAACTGGAGAGCATAGCTCTGAAGAAGATTCCTTAGCAGCAATAGATATTGTTAAATATCTCATAAATAAATGATCACCTCCTGGATTCTAAAGCATCTAATCTTTTGAATATTTCAGTCTGATTTGATAAAACTTTTTGCAAGGTTTCCATTATTTCAGCATCTTTTACGTTACTCTTGTTGGACTCATCAAATGTAACACTTCTCTTTTGTTTCTTTGCTGGTTTTTCTTGTAAGAAAGTAAGAACTTCATTTGGAATATTTGTATTTCTCATTGTGTTTAAAGTGGTAGTTAATTCATTACCAAACCCAGTTCCATTATCATGTCTCTTAGTTTCTTCTTCTTCAACAGTTGGACTTAAATCTCTCTTCAAGACACCTCTATTTGATTTGAAAGTATTTAATAAATTCTTGTTTGGACTGATATTTTCAGGATGTTTCAGAGAAGATGTGATCGTTGGATTCAACAGCCTGGATGGGACTTGTTCTGACAGTGGTACTCTTCTCTTACCAACTACCATTCTTGAAGGGGTCCCTAATTGCCTTTGTGCGGCATCCTTCTTTAAATTCTCCAATTTGAATTCTGGTTTGACTGAATTAGTGAAGATAAACCTACTTCTGTCAACGCTTTGAGTCTTAAAATCTAGTGTTTTGTTAGGTGTTGTACCAAAATTGTATCTGTTGAGTGTATGGCTCCCATTTCTAAGTGGTGAAGAGTTTTTTGGTTTTGATAAATTGATATGAGCCTTGTATAAATTGTGTCAGTATAAAAGATTGGTTATGTCAAAAACGGAGGAAAGAAACACTTACGTTAACACCGAATTTTGATGGTGAGTTTTGGGGGTGATTTAACTTTGGTACTGCTTCCATTTTGTAACTTTTATGAGATGTTGTTTCTTTCTTTGTGGATTTAATTTAGTTTGTGGATTTTTATTTCAAAAAAAAAATGTGTCGATCTGTTTGTTTACTTTTTTCCGTTTTGGGAAGAGCTTTGTCACCATCATTGTGCTGCTTATGTAATATTTTTAATGATTTTGATTATCTCGAGCAATTTACTGTAAGCTAGTATAGAAGTGACTAATAGGTAGTTTGGTGTATTTTTTTCCTTCAGTTGTAGATAGTTACAATACTTTCATTACTTATTTCAAGCTAAACGAGTCCACTTTCTTAATCTTAAACGAATTCTAAACGGATTTAAATGAATCTTTAAACGATTTTCGCGAAATAAAAATGTATAAAGAGAAGACCCAAGAAGGCACTCATTGAATTGAACTTCTCCTTAATCACACACAATGGCTGAAGATAGAAAGATTGCCCTTATCACGGGTACCAATAGGTGAGTCCTCATGGAATTATCTTTAGAAAAGGGAAATACTAACTTTTATCAAAGTAATCTTGGTATGAATATAGCCTATAGATTAGTCAAATCGCTACCAACAGATACAAGAATAACATTAATAGTTACATCAAGAACATTACCAAGAGTCACAGAAGTCATTGACACCATCAAGGAATATGTTGCTAAGAATATCCCAAGGGAAGGACTATTAGATTTTGATTATTTATTAGTTGATTTCACAGATATGGTTTCAGTTTTAAGTGCATCGTATGAATTAAATAAAAAATACACCAAGTTAGATTATTTCTTCGCCAACTCGGCACAGGGTGTGTTTGACGGTATTGACTGGATAGGTGCCGCTAAAGAATTGACAGCAAACCCATTAAAGGGTGTCACTGATCCCCAATATAAAATTCAAAGAGTTGGTGTTAAATCAAAAGATGATTTAGGTTTGGTGTTCCAAGCTAATGTATTTGGTCCTCATTATTTGATTCATAAAATTATAGGGTTATTGGAAAAGGGTGAAGCTAGAATAGTGTGGGTTTCAAGTATAATGTCAGATCCAAAGTATCTTTCATTTGAGGATTTACAATTACTGAAGTCACATTCTTCATATGAAGGGTCTAAAAGATTAATCGATCTATTACATATTGGAACTTATGAAAGATTAAAAGCAAAAGGAATAACTCAATATTTAATCCAACCAGGTATCTTCAATTCTTTTTCATATCATAAATTCTTGAACATCTTTACTTATTACGGTATGTTGTTCTTATTTTATTTTGCAAGATTTTTAGGATCACCATGGATTAATATCTCTGGTTATACGGGTGCAAATGCTCCTGTTTATGCCGCTGTCTTGACCAATCCTCATTTTGAAAAGCAAGATGTTAAATATGGCTCTGCTTGTTACAGAGATGGTAGTGAATATATTAAATTACAAGAAGTTGATAAAAGCGGTGCTCAAGATATCGTGAAGTACATTAATGATTTAACTAAAGAATGGGATGAAAAATTAAAGGATCAAATTACGATTTCTAGAAAAAACTAATATTCGTATAATTTTTGATACATTAAAAAAAGAATTGTTTATAAATTGCTAATAATACAAATGTGTGATACTAGGAGAAGCGGCTTAAAGAAAAGTTAGTTCTCTAATTATCAATAGCCATTAATGAACCAACAAAAGAGAAGATTAATCTCTTACGAACTTCAATAATATCTTCTGGAACTAACCAAATTAAGGCACCTAACTTTCTTGCAATCGAAATAGCTAATCTTGCATTGGCATATCTTTCTTCTTCAGTATTACCTGGATGAACTAAATCATAATCAACATAACCTGGTTTTAAACCATTTAAAACGTCCAATAGGAAATGAGCATTTGAGATTGAAGAGTCACCAAATGATCTAATGTTAGAAGATTTACCACCTTTAGCAACTTTTGTTCTTGCCCATTCTAAAATATCAGAATCATTGACTTCTTTACCTTTTGTAGATAAAGATTTTAAAGTTAAAACGATGTTTCTTCTCATTATTTGCCAAACTAAACCTAAAGTTAATAATTTATTACCATCAAGAATATCAGATCCTTCGATACCAACTAATGAGAAGTTATTAGCTTTACCCGCAGCAACTGCATAATTAGTGTTTTCTAAAGCTTTGAATCTTTTGACTTCAGCACCGTTTGAGGGTCTTTGATTAACATGTTTTGGATCAATTGAACCTGGAAGAACTTTTTCAAAAGCTTCTAATAAAACAGTACCATCTTTCAAATCTTCAAACAAGTTAACGATTGGAGGATCAACATCTAATGAATTTAACCATAAAGTGAAAACTCTTGCTTCTCTTTCACCTTCAGCATCAAATTCTTCGATTTCTGGTTTTTCAGATTCTTCAATTGGATCTAAACCTGGATGAGTATTAAATAAATGAGCAACAAAGGCTAGATTTAATTTTGGATTACCAGCAACTAAAGCTTTTGGAGTTAAATATTTTCTTGCATTCAATTTTTCTGCATTATCTAAAATTTGTTCGGCTCTTGTTAATAAATCATTTGTATATAATGGTTGTAATGAACATAAATTAGAATCTAATTGATTTAGTAAAATAGTATAATTTTCACCATCTTTAACATCTGATGAGAAATTAGTAACCCTTTTTTCCCAACCAGCTGCCTTCAAATGATAATTGAACCAACGTAATAAAATTTGCTCAGGTGGTAATCTTAAAAATTGTTCTAAAGTTTCATCATCTTCTAGTAAGCGGTATAATTCAGGGTGTAATTTAATATCAATTTTATTCAATAAACCTTTTCTAATAATTTGCCAAATCAAACCCAAGATTAAATGTTCAGTACCTTCGATAAAAGTTTCAGAATGGACATTAACAACAACACAACCAATGGCTTTGGCTGAATTAATAACAATGTTTGCATTTTCAGCAATTTGGAAATTGTTAATAGCTTTACCCTTTTTAGGGAAGTTTAAAACTCTTGTATCAATTGTATCTGGAACAGAGTCATTGATCAATTTAGATAAGATTAAACCATCTTTACATTCATCAAATAATTGGAAAGTATCGGTTGGAATTGGTAATCTACTACCAACATCGGCATCACCGGCTAAAACACTATTAATATGTTTAGTGAACTCTGATTTTTCCTCGATGTTAATACTATGAGTTGAACCTGATGTAGCACCACCAACAACAATTGAAGCTTTAACACCAGTACCTTTATGTTGTAAAGAAGAAGCATTTGAAGCAGTGATATTAGCAGAAGGTTGAGGAGCTGATTTACTTTCTCTTAATTTAGCTACTAGTTCAACGTAGTCATCTAATTCAACACGACCTGAAGAATCGACACTGACTTCTTTTAAAGTATTTCTAACATCATCATAAGAACCTTCTCCATTTTTGGAGATATTTTCAATAACTTCTTGTTTTTCAACATAACCTTTATCATCAATGTCAATGTTTCTGAACTGTTCAATGACGTTGAACAAATCTTCTTGAGTAAGAATTGGGAATTTTCTCTGTTCAATTTGAGTTAGTTAATCTACTTATATCGGAGGAAGGCAAAACCTATGAGCTCCTCAAATTTTATTTCAAGATGTCAATTGAGTGTGTAGAGTGTCGCCTGCCACTGTTTTCGTTACCAGACTCACCTGTAGTTTGACTATATTCATTTTGAATGAACTTCAAGCTAATTGAATAAAGATTATCAACAATTAAATCAATTCATAACAATTTAATTTAACGTCACCAATTTTTTTCCTAATTTAGATTTTACGTAATCACTACATCACGATCATTATGTAAGCGTTTCATTATAAATTATAAATTCATTATTCTCATTAATTTCGTTTCTCAAACATCCATGAGGTGGTACTGAGCTGATTGACAGCTTCTCTGAGGTCCCCATACTCGTTGGACTCGAGTTCATCTCTCATTTCATCAGGATTTTTCGGTATTGATTTAGTTATTTGATCTTGTAAATTTTTTTGGTCTAATGAAAGTTTTAAAGATTCAACAAATTCTCTATTCATTTCATTATATTCTTGTAATCTATCTGGTGTCAATGTCTTTAGGAAATCTTGGTTATTGAATGCTCTTTCTAAGTCACTAACTCGGCTCAATCTGACATTTTTTCTATCACATAAGTGTAATCTTTTACTCGCTGTGATTTCTTCTTTTGAATAACCAGGAACTGAAATTAGAATGTCATCATCTAATAGTTCACTTGGGGTTGCAAATGAGCTCAAATCTGGCTCTTCATCTTCTGATCCTGAATCTTCCATGAATCCATTTCTATGAAATAATTCTTCAAATGCTTGTTCTGAACGTTCGAATGCTTGTAACTTAGATTCCCTAATTGGATGCGAGGAGCTGAAAATTAAATAATCATCTGGAGAAGTCGATTTATGAATTATGAACTTTTCAGTGTCTTCAATATCATCTTCATTATTGTTGATGATACTATTATTTGATTTATACTTATCAGATTGTTTCCGTAACGTTCTTGCTAATAGATTATGAGTAGCTGAGTCCAGTCCAGTCTTCTTGCCAGTCAAGCCCCTGAACAACTGTCTTTTGACTTCATGATTCCTTCTAGACATTCTGTTTCAGTTAGTTTTGATGGTAAAAGAGTATTATCAGTTTTGTGTTAAAAAATAAAGAACGTCAAAATAAAGTTACCCGGTGGGAAACTCCAAATTAGCGCAACAGCAAAATAAAAATTAATTATTTTCTTTTCAACAAATTAGGTAAACTGTTCTCATTCAATTCATAATTGGAACGGATAGAAAGAGCTTTAGTTTCAATTGGCGGAATGATGAATCTGCAGCCTGGTCTTATTTTCCCAATCTAAGATCTAAGTATAAATCCTAATTTCCTGTCCAGTACTTTTCCTTTAAATTTTCGGTACTTTACTAAATCAACTGGACTTTTTAACCTAATCGAGACAGATTGTAAATTAATGATTTATCTGAAATGATACAAATTATCCATAATTCACTAATCAAGACATGAAGGCAACTGGGATTTCACCCCCAATAAAATTATTTAAAGAGAAGAAAATCCTACTTTACTTTCATTTTTATATACATATCATCAAATTAAATACAGTCAAAAATGCCTATGTTACATAAACCATCCGCTGAAGGATACGAAGTTAGACAACAAGCCATCCCATCCCCAGGTAATAATTCATTCTTAGGTGATATTTTCACTTCCCCAGATGCTCCAGCTGGCCAAAGAATCTCATCAGGTTTCTACACTCAATACGTTGGTGAACCATTAGTCTACACTTACACTTATGAAGAAGGTAAAGTGTGTTTATTTGTTTCAGAAGGAGCTCAATTCTTTGTTTCTGATGGTACAACCAAAGTTGAAGTCAAACCACATGATGTTTTACATTTCCCTAAAGGTACCACTATCACTTTTGAAGTTATTGGACCTGAAGGTTCTTACGCTAAGAACTTCTTCACTGGTTTAAGAGACAAAGATGGTGCTTAATCTTATTTATCAAAACATAGATGCATTAAATATAAGGAACTGGATTCTTTTGAAAATGATTGTAGTGATTGTGATAGGATAGCAGTACTGGCTAATTGTGTAGTGGTTTCATAGCACTCATGGACCGAAGATATAGAACAATGTTTCGTCAATCACATCCAGATTGACCTATCATGAGATCAATCAATTGGTCCATGAACTCAATTTGGTTATAAATTACTTAGAAGTTACAACTTACAGTTATTATCATAAATCTGGGTTTGTAAACTGTCAAAAAATTCATAACTCAAGAATTTAAAGGCATAGTGTACTGTAATTTCTATATAGTTGGGGCTTGATCTCATACCTGATTCATTTACCTTAATAGTTGTAATTTATCAAATCTAGAGATTAATTTAATTCCATACTTGAATTGATCCAACTCTTATTCTTGATTCTTGACTCTATTGGGTTTAGATCTACGTAATTTCACTGGTGAGTCGTTACTGAACAATCTTATAGTTCTGGCAAAGGGTTTCATGTATGATTTAGAGATCGCGGTTTTTTTTAACTGTTTTAGGAAGCTTAATCCACTGAGGGATAACATCCAAATTTAAGTTATACATGTTGTTGGAATACTTTGATTCAAATCATCCCTCATGATTC
This sequence comes from Phaffomyces opuntiae, assembly GCA_003707165.2. NCBI lineage: Eukaryota > Fungi > Ascomycota > Saccharomycetes > Phaffomycetales > Phaffomycetaceae > Phaffomyces > Phaffomyces opuntiae. The sequence continues at coordinate 113,814 of PPNH02000021.1, forward strand.
AGGTATAAATACTTCTCGATATTCCTTCACTGATTGAATATTTAAATTTTCTAATTTCTCATCAATTCAATTAAAATATAATGGCCGGTCTTGTTTTAAAATCAAAAGCTGAAGCTTACTCTGTTTTACCACCAAAAATCTCACCAAGCTCTTACTTAGGTGATGTTTTATCTTCAAACACTTCAAACCCATTAACTGCTGGTTTTTTCAAGGTCATTCCAGGCGAACCATTAGTCTACAAATATCCATATGACGAATTCAAAATCATTCAAGAAGTCGTTGATGGTGATTTTGTTGTCACTGATGATGCTGGTAATGAATTACATCCAAAAGCTGGTGATGTTGTCTTTTTGCCAAAAGATACCACTGTTACTTTCAAAGTCATCGGTGAAGAAGGTGCTTATGCTTATGCTTTCTATGTTGGTCAAAAAGCTCTTAACCAATTATAAGCTGGTCTTTTAATCTTGAGCTAATCTTCTTATATAGATCAAAATATTAATGATTTTGAATTTAGTACTGTAAATTACACAATTTGAACAATGATCATCCATCTGAGTCTCTTTTCCTGATTCATGTATTTACTATTTACAATAAGCTTCACAATGCTAAACTTTTACTTCTATATATCAAACCAGCCCACTCAATGTAAGTTTTTCTAAAAATGGAGAAAGATCTTCTTTTCTAATTTCAATCATTGAACTTTCAAAACTGTCAATTCTAACTTTTGCATTCGAACTATTGGCAACTTCTTGAAATGCAATACTGAACGTATTCAATAACGAATTACTGTCCTGTTCAGAATCAGGATCTGAAGATCTCTTACCTCTTGGATAACGTGGGGCTAAACCTAAAACTAAATAGGTATCTGTTCTTTCATCTAATGCTGCTAAAACTAAAGGTAATGTTCTTGCATTCTTTTTATTGGTAGCTGCAAATTCTGCTAAACTTTCTAATATCCAATTTCCTAATCTTGTTAAAATTAAAGGATTTTTAAAAATATTAATATCTGGTCCATCTGTTAAAACGACTAATCTGAAAAATTTCAAATCTTTAACACTTCTTTTCTCAAAAACTGCCATACCTTCATTGAATATAATCTTTTGAAATTGTTTAGCGTATTCAATACCTCTATCAATTAGATCCATATTATTATCTAATGCATCCCAACTTGACCAAAAATTATTAATCCAAACTTTTTCTCTTTTATTAATTATCTCGCTAAGTTCTTCTTCATCACCATCTCCATTTTTATTAGATTTAATGTTATCATGTTCTAATAATGCTAAAATTGCTTCAACACATTCACTTGCACTTAATGAACCTCTATACCCGTAAGTCCTTACGAACCCTTCTCTTGTTAAATCATCTAATCCATAACGCTTTAAATGTTTTTTAAATGTATTGTTTAGATTTAATTTAATGTTTCTGTCCATATATAACCATTTTTGTTTTGAATCTTGTAATGAAATCCCCATTTTGGCAAACATTTTATGTAATGTTTTACGACCATCCTCTTTCCAAATATCTATTTTTGAATTGACATAATTTGAATAAAAAAAACTATCATATAAAGTCCAATGCCGTAGTAAAAATAAATAATAATCTGTATCTATTGATAAACTAGAAGAGTCAGCATTTTTAATAGTCCCTGTTGCAGTTGGACTTAATCTTGCAACCTCTGCTTTCAATGAATCAAATGCAAGTTTATAAATATCAGGATACTGATCATCTAGTGAAATTGTACCAATTATAGTTAACCATAAATTTTCAATATTAGTTTCCCCAATTTCTGATAAAAGTGTATATATTTGTAAAGAAACAGGAGTTGAAATAGTAGTACCAACAGAATAATAATCTTCTAAAGCCTTTTCATTGTTTGAGACTTGACGTTTCTTTGATTTATGCTGTATTTTTAATCTTCTTTTTTTAATCTGTGAACTTGTTAATTCTTCTTCATCTGAATCTTCTAAGCCTTCAATTTCTTCTTCATCATCATCATCATCAGTATCATTATCATCATCAGTTTCTTCTTCATTATCATTTTCATTAACTTCATTTTGTAAACTAATAAGTGTTTCATATGCTTCTTTCACAATTTTAAGATCTCTATCAACGAATCCATCATCAAAACAACTAACTATATGACTTCCAAATAAATTATCTAAATTCCAAGGTTTATGACCATCAACAACATAGATCTTTCGACTCGATACAATTTGAACTTCATTATCTTCATCAATTTGCTCACTAACAAAATTATCTGCATCAATTTCGAAAAAACTTTCTAAATCAACCATTGCTCCTGACCCCAGCAGTATAATATTAGAAACGTCTTCATCCAATTTTGAATAGTTACTCTTTAGATCATTATATCCGACAACAGGAATCAATTGAAACTGTATAAGTTCTTTTTTCAAGACAGAACATAACATTTTAGCACCACACAGAGCATCAACATTTAAACAAGCAACGAATATGATTAGTTTACAAGTCGAATGACTCATCGAAGTTCTCTTGATCTCATCAAATGCATTGTGGAGGTTCCCCCTCGATATATACATGCTCTTTTCTTGATGGTTACAAACAATTTTTGTTACAGTTGAGATTTGTTTAAATTTTTAACGCGTCAGTAAAAAACGCGAAACTTCCCCGGAATTGGGTAATTAAGCCGGAACTGGTCATAGAATTTTTTATTTGATGATGAGCTTCAAGTATAAAAGATAGTACAGATCATTCACAAATTACAATGTTGAAAGGCCTATTCGTGCTGCTGTTGGTCGCCCAAGCTTATGCTCAATTCTTTAATAACTTCTTTGGCGGTCAAAGACAAGAAGCTGCTCCAAAGAAATCCTATGAAGACGAAACATTAAACAGTGAGTTGTCATCTTCATAATCTAACTTTTGTAAATACTAACCCAGGTCAGATAATTGCAAGGGATATTTATGTCCTGCCACTCAAGAATGTGTTAAAACCTCATTAGACTGTTCATGTCCTTACCCAAAATCACAATTAAAATGTATCTTACCAGATAAAAAGAATTTCGTTTGTATATCGAAACCATCAACTTTGAAAGAAGATTTAATCAATTTATATGATGATCCAGTTAAAGGTCCAAAAGCTGCTATTGAAGGTGAAAGAGATTGTGGATGGGTTAATAAAGCATACAATGGTTTAGTTTAATGATAATATACATTTATTTATTAGTCACGATTCTTACTAGCGACCCAACGACTATAAATAACTTCATTGATATTGTATAATTTGAATAATTCAGGTAAATCATCCTTATTGGCATCAAATTCTTCTTGAGTTGGAACATCAACAAAGACTAAAACTAATCTTTTACGAACACCACCAACAACTCTACTTACACCAGATAACCAATGGAAACTTTTACTTATTTCATGATTCTTAGTTTCATCTTTGTAATTTGGTAAGATAATAATAGCAAATTCGGCATGATGGAAAGGTGGACCTCTTTTATAGAGTAAATAGTCAGTACCAAATTTAACACCAGTTCTAACACACCAACCAAAAGATCTATAATGATGATATGCAATATAATTTAAGATGAATCTATCATCTGGCCTGTGATTTGATAATTCATTAAATAAATCAATTGTTGATAATTCAACTTCATTTTCATGAACAGTTGATGAATTTAATGCAAATTTCAAGAAAAACACCTCTTGTGGTTGTAGTTGAACTTTCTCAATGTTTATTAAAACACCATCTTCGATTAAAACATCATCTTCATCTCTAACATAAGTTTCTCTTTCTAACTTAACGTTAATATCTTTATCTCTTAGGTTCTTTAAATTTAATCTTTCTTCTATGAAAGGATCAACGATACCTTCTTTCTTCAATTCAGCTTGCTTTTTCTCAAATTTCGAACGTTCTTTCTTGAATTTTTTACGTTCATCTCTTCTAATAGCAGTGATCTCTTCAATTGTCAAGTTTTTAAATTCACCAATCCCTAATCTCTTTTGAGTTCTATCATACCATGAAGCTTCAGATCTACTGAACACACCTTTCCCAAAGAATCCATCAGTCCATAATTTTTTAATCTCTTCTTCATTTTCAACAAAGAACAAACCGTTACTTAACTGGATGTTGATTAAATTCGAGGTACAATTTGATGAAAAATAGACATATAAAAAGCGAATCCAAGAAATAGGGTTATGAGTGATTAATTGGGGTAATTCAACGGGATGAATTGGTAAAGCATATTTATAACGTGTATTCAATGGGATTCTTTTAGACATACTAATAAATCTTTAAATAAATTGTTAGTAATGCTTCAAGATAAAAGGGGGTTTTTTTTCTATTCTTGTTTTGAATTCAAATCAGATACCGTTGTAGTCTTGAGAAATCTGCCCACAGTGACGTAAATCTTCGAGCAATAATATATTGGTGTCATCACTTAGAAATAAAAATAAAAACAAAAAAAAAAGCGTTAAAACTCACTTATTGAGGAAAACGGCTATTGTTGCCGATCTATGTTGATTATAGTTGACTAAGAAATGGACATTGAAAAGTTCAAATATGATTTAATTGAATAAATGAAATTTGATAGTTATTGGGAATTATCTAGAAAGGTGAAAGAAAATTTGAAAAGAATTTTTTTTTCATGAGTTTAGCGAGGGCGGGTAATCTCTATATTAATTATAGGGCATTCCAAAGTTTCTTTAAAATGCTGTTAATATATTGATATAAGCCATTTTAAAGTTGAATTGCGGAAGCAGTACCTATATTATCTATATGGGTAGTGCAATAAGGACGGAACATACAATAACAGTGAGTTGTTTGAGTTTTCTCATAAATACCGAGAGCATCCGTCGGATATGATTCTCACAAAAAATTAGTACATCAATTTTATTTCAAAATTATTTAAGCTGAAATAGAAATGAATTCATTATATTAATATTATTAATATTATATATAAATTATTTAATATTATTTATTCAATATAATTATTAATATTATATCTTTCTCTTATATCTTTAATACATCAAATTATTTATAATTACAAATATCTTTCATGTCATAAATTCATTACATTTCATTATAAATATCTATTTAGTTTCTATATGTTCAGTACAGAGACAACCACAACCTGAAGGACATTCGGTTGACAGTCTAAACCATTCACCAGCACAGTCAGCATGTAAGACATGACCACATGAATAACAACTAAATAATCTTCTTGTTATTTTCAACCCACAATAAATACAATCTTTAAAAGCAGATTCATTCCAAATAACTTTACCTTGATGAGGATCATTTCTTAAACAAACGTTTTCAAAATTGAATTTTAAAACTTCTGCTCTTCTCAAGACTTCACCCCAATTATATAAAATATTTGCGTATTCTTCTCTATAGTTATTGAACCTTTCTTCTTCATCTGAATTTAGTAAAGAAAAACCAAAGTTTTTTTCATTATAACCAAATTCAACTTCATCAAACATTTCAATTTTAATAGATATTCGTTTCAACGATTTTTCAGTTGTTATAACACTTGAACATCTTGAAAATGGAAGTCTATAATTTGATTCTGAGTACAATGAGTGAGCATGTGATGCAATTGATGGAGTTCTATCTCTAAATGAAGGTTCTGGTGCCATAGTTTCTATAACTGTTTCTGTTTGATTTGGTCCTTGTATAATACAACTCATCATTGCTAACATTTGTACATTTCCTAATTTTTCATAATAATCCATTAGTTCTTTTATAAACCAATATCTACCAAATGGATGAATTCCCCAATAAAAAGTCCTATTGAAAATTGTTGCCAACATTTTCCATGAATTAGCTAAATCTTCATATTGATATTTAGTACAAATTTCAGCATTATGTAAAGCAAGATTTTTAGGAGTATCACCAATAATTTTATATTCTTCAGCTAATTCCATTTTAGAAGGTATTAAATGTGTCATATCTAAAATTGCAACAACATTTTTATTTTGTTGATTTGTATTACTTACTGATTTTTCAGTATGTGATAAGTTAGCCTTTTTTGGATTATAATTTTGAATTCTAAACATTCCAGGAATCTTATTTTTAGTATTTTCATCTTTTTTCAGAATATCATTCCAATCATCACTTAAACTATCATCACTTGCATTATCATCAAATAAAACTTGATTACTAAAACCTCTTTCATCAAATTTAATAACTTTTGGTTCTTTTTCCCTTGGTATGAAAAAACAAACTAATTGTCCTGTTTTCGTCCATGAAGCGCCACAACCTTTTGGAATTGGTGTACTATCAAATGTTAATCTAGATGGTGTTACTTCGGATGCAACTAATGGGATTAATTCATCAAATTCATCTTCATCTTCATAATCTGTTTCTGTTGAGATTGAAGATGGTAGAGATCTTAAATCATCAAATTCAATTTTTTCAATTTGAGTTTGATCAAGATTACTTAAATCAATTTTTTCACCCATTATAAATCTTAGATTTGATTCTAATGAAAATTTCTCAAATTTCGAATAAGCTTTTGAAATTTCATTTAAATTTAAAAGAATTTCTTGTCTTTTTGATGAATCTAAATTTGTATTCTCTTCAATTCTAAATGTTGGAGGACTTGATGGATATTCCTTTGGGATTTGAATTTCAACTCTAATGAAAATTAATGAATCAGGTTCAGCACCCCATGGACCATTTAATGAAAGGACTAAAATACCTGTTGAAACTGAAATTTTTTCAAATTTAACTTTTGGAAATTTATGACCAATTATAGTAACTTCTTCACCTAGATTATCTGGAGAGTTATCCATCAAATTATTTGGATTTTGATCAATTGTTTGAATAAATGCAGAACGACCAATTCTGACACCTGAAATCCAATTTAAATGATCAGTGGTATTTGTTAAATTTTCACCTTTACTTGAAACGAAGACATCTTTTGTCTTTCTCAAAATTGGCTGGATTGATAGATCAAGGTCTGGTTCTTCTCTATATGTATTATAATCATAAGTACCAAGATCAACTTCACTCCTTTCAAAATCCAAATCATCATAAATTTCATCATCTAATGACCATAATCTTAAATCACAATCTTTTGACCAAGTGACCAATTGAAATTCTCTATCATCAATTTCAGAAGCAGTATGTCTTTGCCTCCAAAGGAAATCAGTAACTCTATCTGTATGACCTTTAAAAATTGAAACAGGATTTAATGATGAAGTTCCATTTTTTAGATTATTTTGATTGACTAAATAAACTGCATTTGAACCACCTCTTAATGGCATAATTGCACAACCATGGCCAAATGGTAAATGTCTTGCTCTCCAAACAGGAAAGTTTGTATTAATTATTGAAGTTGGAGTTTCTGTTGATTTTTTGAGATCCCAAAATTTAACAGTACCATCATTTGAAGAAGAAATAATTTCATTTTCTTCAACTCTACTAAAATCAACACCATTAATTTTTCTTGAATGGGCATTGATTCTATGAACTGGTTTTGAATTGTTACGTAAATCCCAAACGTAAAAATAATTATCGTGAGATGATGCTAAAATATTTGGATCTTTAAAATTCCATTTAACTTGTGACGCTCCAGCTCTCCAATCAGAGACAGAATAAATAGATCTTCTAGGAGATCTCATATCCCAAGCAAGGATAGATGTATCAATCGAGCAAGTAGCTAAAAGTTCTGGATTATCAGGATGGAAATTAATATCTGTAATGGCTCTTGAATGTTCATGTAAAACATGTTCTATTGCCTTATCACCAGTTCTTGCTAAGTTCCATAACATTGCCTTTTGATTTGAAGTTGAGATAACCCAAGCAGGTTTTGAATGATGGGGAGACCATTGAACATCCGCGACTTCCCATGAAGTTAGATGTTGGATCCATCTTGGAGGTGAAAATGGATCATCTAAATCAACGACATAAAGACCACGATGACCAGCTAAGACAACGTCTCTACCATTGGGATTGATGGAGACAGCACCGACACCTCCATCGACTCTTAACGATAAGGAGTTCCCAAAAGTGTTTGACTCATAGGGTGAGGTTACTACCATCTTGTTGCAATTGCTTGATGTAAAGATGAAGGATTTTTTCTTGCAATTTATCTGCAGTTTTTACTGTACAATAAAATCTGGAGTGTGAGGAATAAACAACTTTTACATTGGCGATTGTAATCAGGATTCAGTCAATGTCTCAATAACTCAATGGCGATGTAAATACTGTGACATTTTATTATAATTAGGATCATGAACTGGCCAAATATTCTCAGTAAAAGTAAGGAACAAATTTTCATTGTATTGAAATCACTGTATAAGTCATCTAATTAAGCACACGGATCAAGGCCTCAGGCTAACAAAGTACAGTTATATATCAATAGTCTGTTAATTGGCTATGAGTTATTACTAATTACAAATTCTTTAACAGCTATCTTAAGTTTCTATAAACTAAAAGAACAGTGATTCAAATTACAAATATTATATTACTTTTTTAATATTAATATTCTTTAACAAATTATTATAAGAAGAAATTATAGGGCAGTTATGTTATTACCATTCATGATTAACTGAAATATTACAATCCAATACAGACAAACTAGTAATTTATTCATTTACAATTCCATCAACATTAATAAATATTTCATAAACACAATTTCACACAATTCAAATTTTTTGTCTGAGTATGAATTTTGCACGATGACCATGAATTTGAAGTCTTGCATTCATTAATGAGAAACCACCTTTGTCCTTTGGAAGATATAAGTTTTCTAATGAAGTATTTTGAAACTTGCTGGATAAAATCCCATCAACTTTTTTCAATGATGCTGACTTTAATGGATAGTGCACGTCAGTGAAGTAAAGTTAAAACTGACAGCGTAGATTGATAAAGCTAAAGACCTAGTTTGCATAGGAAGATCATCATCCATAGAATAGTGAAATCTTGCTTGTAGACGTTTTATCGCTTCTTGATCTTCATAACTATTCATAAAAATACCTAAAACTTTTGGGCTAAATTCATAAACTTTCTTCTTTTCACCTGGAATTTTGTTGTAAATGAGGTGAACATTTTGAGAGGCTAAACCTAAGCCTTTGATATATTGATTTGCAGCATGCCCTTGATTCTTGTGAGTGGCTGATTTCATTTTATTTTTTTATCTGAAATAATTTATATTTAATTCTATACAACTAAAAACCTCTCTTTTAGGACTCTATTCATTCTTACGTTTCTTGTTTTTTTTTTTTTTTCTCTAAAATAATTTATATTTAAAACTAACTATCTAGATTTTTTTTTCTCTAAAATAATTTATATTTAAAACTATACAACTAAAAACCTCTCTTTAGGACTCTATTCATTCTTACGTTTCTTGTTACTATCTTGATTCAACTTAGCTTTTCCTATGGGTGTGATAATTTTTTCAATATACGAAGAGTATGGTAGAGTATTGCTGAAACAGGTTTAGACAAATTCAATAATTCCATTTGTGGCCAAGTCGATTAAAGATCTTAAAAAATTTGATTCAAAGGTCCCAGGTTCGATTCCTGATGGAGCAGTTCCTATAACTCAGTGGAAGAGTTTTGTGCTTATATTGCGGCTCTATTGGCTGAAATGTGCATCAGAGCACAGTTACTTATGTAACGCAACCGTCCTGGGTTCGAACCCCAGTGGGAACATTTTTTTGTTTAAAAAGGCTTTCACTTTAAGAGGCTTTCACTTTAAGTACACTCGCTAAGCCGTGTCCCAACCAAAATTCAGAGCTCGGGCGATGACAATCAACTAATTTTTTTTATTGAAAATACTCACAATCAAGAGTAAAACATCCAACCAAAATGCCTCCGAAGAAAGTGGTCAAAGATGAGAGATTACAAGCAATTGTCCTTGCTGACTCTTTTGAAACCCGTTTCATGCCTTTAACTTCCGTCAAACCAAGATGTCTAATGCCTTTAGCAAATGTTCCATTAATTGAATACACTTTAGAATTTTTAGCTAAAGCTGGTGTTGATGAAGTATATTTGATCTGTTGTAATCATGCTGATCAAATTCAAGCTTATATTGAGAAATCAAGATGGAATTTACCTTGGTCCCCTTTTAAAATCCAAATAATCATGTCATTAGAATCAAGATCAGTTGGTGATGCTATGAGAGATGTTGATAATAGAGGTTTAATTACTGGGGACTTTTTATTAGTTTCAGGTGATGTTGTTACAAACATAGAATTCGATAAAGCAATGGAAGCACATAAATCTAAAAAGGCTAAAGATAGAGACCATATCGCTACAATGGTTTTAACAAAGGCAAATTCTTTACATAGAACAAGATCTCATTTTGCTACGTTTATTTTAAATAAAGATGATAAATGTATCTATTATCAAGATATTCCACCAAATGAAAAATCAGTTTCAATTGATCCTGAATTATTAGAAGATGTTGATGAATTTGTTGTTAGAAATGATCTAATTGATTGTCATGTTGATATTTGTTCACCTCATGTTCCTGCTATTTTTCAAGAAAATTTTGATTATCAATATTTAAGAAAAGATTTTGTTAAAGGTACACTATCTTCTGATATTTTGAAAAAGAGTATTTATGCTTATATAACAGATGATTATGCTGCAAGAGTTGAAAGTTGGCAAACTTATGAAGCTGTCACTCAAGATATTATTGCAAGATGGTCATATCCAATAGTTCCAGATGCTAATTTTTTAAATCAATCGTATACTCATGAAGGTTCTCATATTTATAAAGAAAAAAACGTTGTTTTAGCTCAAAGCTGCAAAATTGGTTCATGTGTTGCAATTGGTGCCAATGCTATAATAGGTGATGGTTCATTTATCGAAAATTCAGTCATTGGATCAGATTGTAAAATTGGTAAGAATACAATTATTAAAAACAGTTATGTTTGGAATGGTGCAGTTATTAAAGATAACTGTATTATAACTAATTCAATTATTGCGAATAATGCAACTGTTGGTAATAATTCAAAAATTACTAAAGCTGTTATTGGATTTAATGTTGAAGTTCCAGAAAATGAAGAGTTTTCAAATAATAAAATTTCCTCAACTCAAATCCATGATGATGATATAACTGTTCCAGGTGGTTATAATTACGAATCTGAAGATTTGGTTTATGATATGGAGGAACTATATTTAAGTGATGATTCAATTATTTCAATCAAGCAAAAGAAAAAAAGAAGTTATTCAACAACAAGTGTTGCAACTGATTATGAAGAAGAAGATTTTGAAAAAGAAGCAATTGCAACAGTTGAAAGAGCTTTAGAAAATAACCATGATTTAGATACTGCATTATTGGAATTAAATACTTTAAGAATGAGTCTGAATGTTACTTATCACGAAGTTAGATTTGCGACTTCCACTGCTATTATTAATAGAATTTATCATTTTATTGATACCCAAACTTTGAATGCCAAAGAAGCAACAGATAAAATCTTCAAACAATGGGGTCCACTATTCAAAAGACAAGTCTTTGATTCAGAAGAACAAATAGATCTTTTAAATATCTTAGAAGAATTAGTTAAACCAGAATTAAAACAAATATTATTATACATGCTAAGTATATTATATGATTTAGAAATAGTTGAAGAAGAGTGCATCTTAAAATGGTGGGAAAATTCTAAAAAGAATAATGAATTTGTTAAAAAGTTCATTGATTGGTTGGAAGAAGCTGAAGAGGATTCAGATGAAGAGAGTGATTAATATAGAGAAGTATGATAAACCCAGTAGACCTTTTCAATTAATCAGCATTTTTGACTACTGTTTTATAATTAGCTGTAAAGTGCGACCAGGTAACAAGTAAAGTCCAATCAAAAAATATACATATCAAAAAATATAAGTGTTACATCACCATCTTAACAGACTCCTAACTTCCATATATACTTAATACACCATAGCCAGATTTGAGCCCACGACGATCGCGTTACCTGTGAAAGTAACACTTCTATCATCTATGCGTTTAAACATAAAAGGTCGGCTCGGCCTAAAATTTTATAAGCTGGATGCTGGAGAGGATTAGCACTGGACTATAACCCAGGAAGAGAAGAAAGAAGAAAAAGTAACAAATACAGGTAATTTTATCTCGTCCGTTTTCTACCTGTTGCAGACTACACCATAGCTCTTGGTAAGAGTTGAATATAAGCATTAGAAATATGTGAAACTCAAATCAATCTTGATATTGAAAAGTTTTTCGATTCTTTGCATTCAAGAACCCAATATACATGTTATCACGCGTAGAATTAAAGAAGTTTAAATTCCACAAGAGTAAGGTTATTGCTTCAAGAAGTATCAACGTGAAATATTGTACATATTAGCTTATATATAGCAAAATATCAACAAAGCTTCTCATGTTGAGTTGATCGTCCTTTAAATCTTTAATTATCTTCATTCTATCTCATACATGATATTTCTTACTCTTTTCCCGTTACTGTCTAACAGTCTTTTTTATATCACGATTCACTGAGATTTTTCCTTTAGCTTGATATCACTCTAAGTTTTCTATATAATTTCCTCAGTTTTCTCTGAATCAAATATTTTTTCATTTCCTTTTGAATCACAAGTAATTTAGAATCTGTATTTAGTTGACAACGGTCATCATATATTTAACCATTCAGTCTATGTTACATAGGCTGCAGCACCTTAATACTGCTATTTACTAAGTTGTATACAGATAAAGTATTATAGTCCAGTTTTCTAGCAGCTGATTCATATTGATAATCAGTGCAATTATTGTAGTATAACTCCATATATATAACTCTGGGATGATTGATTATATGTAAGGATGTTAGTTGAAGTTTCCTCATTCTATATCAACATGATTATGAGTTATTGAAACCCCTTTATTGATATAGGTCTGATAACACATATTATAAGCTGCTTAAAATTACTTATAAGTTATTGACTTTGAGGCTTTTCGAGTAGATAAATTTATCTGTTAAAAATGTCAGTTTATTTTTGATCAATATATGGTATAAACCAATTAGTTTCAAGTTAAAACTTAACAGATAGCATCTAGAAACCGTTTTATATTCGTTTTCAACGCAAAACGGTTGAAACTTGAAAGCAATATATATGTCAGACCTTATTCCGCAGCTTTTTTCTTTCCTAAGCTCTTCGGAATAAGGGACTCCTTATTCCCTAGCGCTGCGAAATAAGGGAAAAGACCTCGCCTTATTCCCCAGCTCTTCTAAATAAGAGCACCTTATACCGCAGCCTACGCCAAATTGTAGATAACTCGACCAATTGTGGGTTGGATCCTTAGCTGAGTGGCCACAGGGGCTCTTATAGGACTTAGCTTTGTATAGGTGCTGCTGAACCTTTTTTATTTAACTGTCGTGATTGCAATTGTAGGATCTGAAATTTTTCACACTCTTATCTACATGTTTTTTGAATAAACCGAATAGTAGTTATAATCTAATTACATAACCATAATTTGTTGAAAGAATTAAAGAACAATATTATAGACAATATTATGTCCTTTTGTTATCAGTAGAGATATCTATTATCAACCTTTCTATACCCATCATCAGTTTCAATCACAAACTTTTCTTCTTTTACAGATCCTACAATTGATTATTCCGATCACAATGGTCAAGTTAAAGCGGTAAAACAGCATCTATACAAAGCTAAGTCCTATAAGAGCCCCTGTGGCCACTCAGCTAAGGATCCAACCCACAATTGGTCGAGTTATCTACAATTTAGCGTAGGCTGCGGTATAAGGTGCTCTTATTTAGAAGAGCTGGGGAATAAGGCGAGGTCTTTTCCCTTATTTCGCAGCGCTAGGGAATAAGGGACTGAAGAGCTTAGGAAAGAAAAAAGCTGCGGAATAAGGCGCGACATATATATTGAACGTCAGTAAAAAAAAATTGTATGTAGGGGCTTCAATGAGTCAGATACGATTCATGATGACGAAGCTCATTAAGGCTTAAACCCGCGATAAATTTCAAAAGATGTCAACAAAAAATATAAGTAGCTTCTACTCTGAAAACATTCTCGAATCGATCCAGAGTTTCCAAAGTTCAAACTGCATCATTCTAATTTGATATGGAGGCCGTAACTTGCAAGTACATATAAGCGCTGGTTCGGATTTTCCAATAATTTTATATAGTGTCAGTCTTCAGGTGCTTCATAACCATTAGCTATAAAACTAGTAGCGGACTACATTTCTCCCTTCAACTTATGAAAACTCGATCCCACTTTTTCGATATAGTTTACATCTGGAATCTGGATCAATTCACAATTCCACGCATTAAATTGATTAGTGATTTATCAACATTAATTACTGATATAAGCCCGCCACCATAGGAGAATTTAAGTCTTGAGTCTTGACTATTACGAGTCGGCTCTAAGCTGCTCACCTGCATAGAGAATGTTAAATACTGCAGAATCATGCAGATTATGTCCGATATCTAGTCGTACAGAAAGATACTATGTAGTGACAATACAGTGATGTTTGAGTGGATTCAAATGTAAAGTATATAGAAGAGGCAAAGGTTGCATAGTTTTCAATGAACTGAAATAGTCGAACTATGTAGATGCCGCTCGAATGCAATCCGCTCTAGCTGGAAACTTGAAAGTCCAAAGGTTTAGAACAATTAGAAGCACGATCTGCAATGTGCATGCTATATCTGACAGATATTGCTCCGATTGCTATGCAAAAGGATGCGTAATAATTATTGACGCTTTGGTATTGCATTTCTAGAACTAATGGACCTCAAATTTCAACTAAATAAAAGATTGAAAATTCTTTCTTTCTTCTATAACTTTGAGTCAAATCGATCAAATGACTGAAATCAATCCTGAGCTCAGGAGAAATTCTTTCCTTGATGAGAAGCTCTCACCAATTTCACTCTCACAACTCACTACAGATAATTCAAGCTATTCCTCAAACGAGCGATCTTCAGATTCAAGTTTTTATGATTATTTATTGAGTGGAACTAAAAAAGGCTCAAAAATAGATAGAGAGTTATTCGAAAAGTTCAAAGACCAAAATACAAGCTTCTTGGAATCATTAAAAGATATAATTCCTGGTTATACTCTACTATCAAGTATTTCAAATGAACTGTATAGAGGATTTAGTAATGAAACAAGAAGATATGTTTTGATAAAATATACTCCATATATTTCAGCAGGTTCAATATCAAGATACTTTAATGAGTGGTATTCTTTATCTGGTTTAAATCAAAACTTAAATCAACCAAAAACTCTGCCGAAAGATATTCAAGGTATTCTATATCCAACCGATTTTATCGCTTTGGAAGAAGATGGTGGTTATATAATGATTTATGAGGATATATTAAATTTAAGAAGTCTAAAAGAATGTTATATTACAACCAGTAAGGAAAAATTAGCAAAACTATTACTAAAATTTCTTAAAACCTTGAGTATAGTGCACAAAGAAGGTTTTACCCATAATGGATTAACAAGCTCAAATATTTTAATCAATGATAATGATGAAATTTACATAACTGGTTGGGACTTTTGTTTCTCATTACATTCAGAAGATTGTACAAAAGGTTACAGGACTTTAAACAAAAGAAACTTAATTGATTGGTTACCTTATATGGCCCCAGAATCAAGTGGAGAAATTAACAGATTAGTTGATTATAGAGCTGATCTTTATAGTGTTGGTATCATTTTATATCAAAATTTTGTTGGTTCTTTACCGTTTATTGCGTCTCATGCTCGTGAAATAATAAATGATCATATAAAAACACTTCCTGAAGCACCAACTTCATTTGGAGTTCCTCTTGAATTAAGTGATATTATCATGAAATTACTTTCCAAATCAGCTATAGATAGATATCAAGGTTGTGAATTACTATTGAATGATTTACAGTTTTACCTTACTGGAGAAAAATTTGAAAGTACCATTAATTTAGGTTATCTTTATCCAAAGGATATTTATGGGAGAGATTCAAATATTGAAGTAATCAAGGATATATATGTTGATACTCAACCAGGACTGTACATAGTGATGATTAATGGAGATCCAGGAGTTGGTAAAACAAGATTAGTCAATGAAATTCAGTGCCAGATTGTCACCACTAAACGTTATTACGCAAGTTGGAAATGTAATCATAAAATGTCTGGGTTTGTTTCATTCATATCACTATTAAATAATGTTTTACATCAAATTTTATCTGGTTCAGAAACTAATCTTAATGTTATTAGAGAAGATATACTAGTTACATTAGGTTCATTTGATTTAAATCTAATGTTTGACTATCTGCCTGAATTAAAGGATATTTTAGGACCAAATTATGATAGACATCTGCAAACACAACCATTAGATCAATTCTTTATAAGACCAGAATTAAGATTTAGACAAATATTAAAACTTTTATTTGTTGCATTAGGTAAAAGCTCACCATTAACGTTATTTTTTGATGATTTCCAATGGTTTTCAACATCTGATTTAGAACTAATTCATGAAATTAGAACAGAAATATCGAGATTAGAAATCAATTCAAGTATTATTATTCTTGCTACTTTTAATGGATTGAATTCTTCAAATTTTAATTCTTTCAAAAAGAATTTTAATTGTCAAAATATTAATATGACTGTTATTCCAATATCATATAAAGATACATTTAATTATGTTAAAGACAGTTCAGTACCTCAAAGAGAATTAGCATTATTCAATGGCAAAAATCCAATTTCAAATGATAGTATTGAGTATATTACTCAATTGGTTCATTTCAAATCGGAAGGTAACCCATTAATTATTCAAATGATGTTCATGGACTATTTTTCATCTCACCAAACAGAAAAAGAGATAGATCTAAGTAAATTTTCACAGATTCCAGGTGACCTTGATCTATTATATAAAAGAAAAATTGACCATTTGAATGATGACTCTATAAATTTATTGAAAATAATATCATGTGTTTATGATAAAACTCCATTTTCATTACGAGATATCGTTACTGCTACAGGAGTTTCAATCGAAAAAGTTTCATTATTATTTCACAGAACAATTGCTTTAGGTTTGATTGCACCAACCAACATTTATTATAAATTCCCATTTCATTGTGAGTTACCAGTTAAAGTTAAAACAGAAATTATTGATGACTTAGCTTCATTAGCATTGTTCAGATTCAGTCATGATAGTTTCCATTATTTTATTCATGATGAGATTATGACAGAGATTGAAGTTAAAGAATGTTTTAGATCCACTGCTTTAAAACTATATGAGCCATTGAATTTTGATGATAAAAGTCTAGAAATGGAAACTTCATTAGGCCTAGCTCGGTTATTTTCAAAGTCTCACGAAGTTATTAAAGATAAAGAAGAATCTGAAATATATTTAAAAGTGCTGAAAAAATCTCAAGAATTCTGTTATAAAATATTTGATTTTGTTTCTGCTTTGAAATTCTTAAATGTTTCAAGAATCATTATACAAAAATTTGAGCCTTCAAATGATAAAAGATACTTTGACTTAATGACTGAAATAGTGAGGTGTTTGTTAATGACAAAAGACTATGAAAAAACTGTTGAATTTATTGAAGAAAATGCAAATGTTTTCCAAGGTGATCCTACTGTTGTTCTTTATAGAATTCAAGCATTATCTATGTTAAATAGAAGAGAAGAGTGTATGGAAATTGGATTGAAATGTTTAAAAACTTACGGTATTTTACTTGAAACTAAACCTCAATGGTTCTTACCTCATTTAGCAGAATTAAAAGCAAAATTACCAACTTCAATAACAGATGTTAGAAGATTATTGTCAGTTAAGAAAACAGCATCAAAAAAATCAACAACAGTTCATGGTATTTTAGCAGAATTAATTCTTATTAGTAATCAAAATGGAAATGTTTATTTTTCATCAACTTTAGCTCATATTTTAGTTTCAAATTCTTTACAACATGGGGTTTCAGGGTTTTCTTCATTAGGTTTTATTATTCTTTCCATTGATCAAATGAAAAACTCATTTACTAGAGCAAAAGAATTTTCCCAATATGGTTTATCTTTATTAAAAGGTAAAAATGTCCCATTAGATTTCGTTAACAAGGTGGTTTTCATTTATTGTGCTACAATCGGTGCCTATTTAGAACCTCTAAAAAACCTTTTAAAATACTATGATCTAACAAGCTCTGCTTCATCTCAAGTTTTATTAAGTAATTCAATTGGATTTGCTATGAAAGTTTGTATCAAACCAATTCTTCAAATTTTGAATGGTGTTAGTTGTAATACAGTTTATCATCATTTGATTAATACAGTTAAGGAAGTTGAATTAGAAGATAGAACTAATAGACTATGGTTTAAGATCTGTACTTCATTACTTAGATTTTATTTGCAAATGCCTTATGATGCACAATATGATATTGATAATGAACTTATCGGTAAAGATTTGGCAGATGAAGATTATTTTGTTAGATGCTTTTACTATTCATGCAATTCCTTATGTGTTTCATATCAAGCTCATCAAAAAGTTTTTGTTAATAATTCAACAGAAGAACAAATCACTACAATGAATGCTGTTTTGCCACACACACTCATTAGTATTTTAACAACTTTGGGCAAGACTTTTTCCAAGTTAGATAGTGCTCATTTTTCAGCTGAAGATAAGAAAAAAGAAGCTAATAATACTTTGATGTTTTTTTCTCAGTGTAAATTATTATCACCAGAACTTTTTGAGTCAAAATGTTTGATTTTAGAAGCTGAAATCTTAAGATTTGATAATGTTTCAGATTTAGAAATTTTAGATCGGTTTTGTGAAGCTATTGATGTTGCGAAAGAACATAATTTGAATGCTGATATATGTCATTTCAGTGAAAGATGTGGTAAATGGTTATATGAAAACATGAAGAGCAAAAAAAGAACTATTCATCATTTAAAAGAAGCAGTACAATATGGGCAATTAGCAGGATTAAACTCAAAAATTTTAGAAATGAAAGAAAAATATCCAGATGTATTTCAAAAAGTTAAAACTGAAGCTTTTGAAAATCCTTTAAACAGAAGGGTTAGCGAAGTCGGTTCATCAATAAATTATATTCTTTCATCTGTTTTAAGACATGATTCAGCAACAAGTGACATTACTCAAACTGATTCCGAGTCTGAGGGTTCTGAAATGATGGCAACTTTAAATTCAATTCTAACTATATCTGAAAGTATTAATATTGATTCAATCTTGGAAAAATTAATGAAATCAACATTTTCTGTTCTTGATGCTGATTATTCAGTTATTGCAATGTTAAATGAAAACTCTAATATAGAGTATAAGGCTATTGGCAGCCCAAATGAATTTAGATATTTAGAAGAAGATAATTTCCCATTTTCAGTCCCAGGTGATTTAATTCAAGAAGTTATCGAAACTGGTGAATTTTTCAATAGTTCAACAGAACCAAATATTCTTTTGAAGCCATCAATTAAAGATGATCCTTACTTTTTCAAAGCAAAACCTAAATCTGTTTTATGTTTACCAATCAAGAATGAACTAGAAGTGGTTGGAGCTCTTTACGTTGAAAGTTCTAAAACATCCAATATGGCTAACGATAAAAAATTGAATCTTCAAACTTTATTATGTACTCAAGCTGCTTTTGCATTAGATAAATCAAGATTATACCATAATACAATATTAGCCAAAAAGGCAGCAGAAGAAGCAACTCAAGAAAAAGCTGCATTTTTATCAAATATGTCTCATGAAATTCGTACTCCTTTTAATTCATTATTTGCTTGTGCTGGATTTTTATTAGATACTGAACTAGACTCTCTTCAATATGAGTACGTTGATACAATTCAGTCTTCAGCAAAAGTTACGTTGAATATAATTGATGCGATTTTAAATTTTTCCAAAATTGAGCATGGTTCATTATACCTTGAAGAAAACATCTTTTCAATAACTGAATGTATTGAAAGTGCACTCAAATTAGTAGCTCAACAAGCTGCTGAAAAGAATTTAGAATTGGCTTTTTTCAATAGAGCAAAAGGTGCTGAATTAATCAAAGGTGATGTTACGAGATTCAGACAGATTATAATCAATCTGTTAGGTAATGCTATTAAGTTTACTATGAGTGGTTCAATTGTTGTTGATTGTCTTGCTAGACAACTTTCCACTGAAGGTATTCATCAATTTATTATAAGTATTAAAGATACAGGTATTGGTATTCCTAAAAATTCCCATTCAAAAGTTTTTGGAGCCTTTAGTCAAGTAGATGGCTCTTCAAGAAGAGTATTCGGAGGTTCTGGTTTAGGTTTAGCAATTTCTAAAAAATTAGTTGATTTAATGGGAGGTACATTAACATTTGAAAGTGATGAAGGTAAAGGAAGTACATTTTTCTTATCAATTGCTTCCAAGGCATCACCTGAACCTAAAGAAGAGATATATGTCACTAGAGATGATAAAGTCTTAATTGTTGGCGAAGAAGGGTATCTTTGTGATTCTCTTGAACTGGAGTTAAAATCAAACACTAAATTCAAGATCGATGTTAAACATGAAGCTAAAACAATCTCAACATTCAAAGATTATGATATTGTTTTCTTAAGTTATAAGTTATATAAAGAATTTAAAAAAAGTGTGCTAGATTCAATTGATAGTTCTAAAATTGTTTTGATGAATTTTTATGGAAATTTGATATCTGATGAAATATTACAAAAGAACCATAAAGTGTTGTTATTGCCATTCGAAAGAAGCAAATTGAAAACCACCGTCAAGTCTATTATATTTCCATCAAAAGAGGAAGTTAAATTTATTCCGCAAGTTAAACCATTGAAAAAGGATAATTTAAAACATTTAGATGAAAAACCTAAATTACTATTATCAGATGAATTTCCTCTAGATATTTTATTAGTTGAAGATAATATGGTCAATACTAGAGTCGCTCTACGTCATTTAAAGAAGTTTGGATATACAGCACATTCTGCTGTCCATGGTATTGATGCATTAGAAAAATGTGCAAAAAGAATTCAAGAAAAAGGGGTGAATTATGATTTAATTTTGATGGATTTACAAATGCCATATAAGGATGGTATTGAAACATCGAATGATCTACATAGAATATATAAAGACATCGGATTAATCCCAACCATTGTTGCATTAACTGCTAATGTTGAGATCGAAGATAGAGACAAATGTATTGCTTGTGGTATGTCAGATTTCATCTCGAAACCAATTTTACCTGAAGTGCTAGCCAGGGTTTTAAGAACGGTGGGCCATGTTAAGAACACTTAAATAATGAACCAATTTAATGATTTATGAATACTTCAAAGGTTTATATATACCCATTTGTAGAGAGAAAAGCATGACCATCACGTGATGAAAATCCCGGAAATCCCGGAATTCGAGAACGGAAAAAAAAATGAAACCAAATTTTAATTCTTTTTAAAGCGAGAATTTGAAACGCATTCATTCTCTACCTCTCCAAAACAAAACAAGTTAGCAAGATTGACTTAATCCTTAAAGAGATATTGATTAGACAAGTCTTATAACAAATAAGAAATACTTATATCATTTAAACGTTCTATCCAACTTTTTATTACTGAATTTTGATAGTCCGTTATCTCTTATAACCCTGTTGATATCAATTGAAATTTAATTCATACAGAGAATTCATTTATACAGTCCACTCAAATAAAAACATTATAATGCAAACAATCAAGTGTGTTGTTGTCGGTGATGGTGCCGTTGGTAAAGTATGTATTCAATTACTATTGAATCAAAAAAAAAAATACTAACAAATTTACAGACCTGTCTTCTTATATCATATACTACAAACAAGTTTCCTGCTGATTACGTTCCAACTGTGTTTGATAACTATGCTGTCACTGTTATGATTGGTGATGAACCATATACATTCGGTCTTTTCGATACTGCTGGTCAAGAAGATTACGATAGATTGCGTCCATTAAGTTATCCTTCCACTGATGTCTTTTTAGTCTGTTTCTCTATTACATCCCCAGCTTCTTTTGAAAATGTAAGAGAGAAATGGTTCCCTGAAATCCATCATCATGCCCCAGGTGTTCCAGCTATTATTGTTGGTACTCAAGTTGATTTAAGAGATGATCAAATTATTATTGAAAGATTAAAAAGACAAGGTACTGCCCCAATTAAGCCAGAAGAAGGAGAAAAATTAGCCAGACAATTAGGTGCTGTTAAATATGTTGAATGTTCTGCTTTAACTCAAAGAGGTTTGAAGAATGTTTTCGATGAGGCTATCGTTGCTGCTTTAGAACCTGAAGCCGTTCAAAGTAAAAGAAAGAAGAAATGTATCATCCTTTAGATAAAACTATCATTCTTTTCCTTGAATATGTGCCATAGAATCATGTCGATGCCCTTTTTTAATTCTTCTGCTTCAAAGACTCATATATATTCGTTCTGTTAAACTTTTTCTAATTTTGTTTTGTTATAAGTTTGTATAATTTTTCAAGAGATTTTTATACTGTTGGTTTGTTTATTAGTTCAAAGATATACAATAAAATAAATCCAAGCTCCATGTAATTAAATTGATTTAAATCGTTTTTGCTATGTAGTATTGTTATAGTAAAGTAGCGTAATAATCGGAACACTTCTGGCCTACGAATGCGTAAATTTCAGTACTAATAAGCTCAAGATTTCGCGTTTTTTTTTCTTCGAAGAAAACAAAAATTCAAAATGGCCACTTGAAGCTAGATAGAAGCTCCATTATTCCAATTGATCTCAGTTAGAATATGTCTCAAGTTTTCCAAGGTGCACGCTCAGAGACTTTGTGTATGTAATACACTCAATTTATTGTGCTACTGCTCTATACTAACATTTCATACAGTTCTTGGTGGGGAGAAATTAAGCGGTGAAGATATTCGTAATCAAAACGTATTAGCTGCTTCTGCTGTTGCCAATGTTGTTAAATCTTCATTAGGTCCAGTTGGTTTAGACAAAATGTTGGTCGATGATATTGGTGATGTCGTTGTTACTAATGATGGTGCTACCATCGTGAGTCTATTAGATGTCCAACACCCAGCTGGTAAGATTTTAGTTGAACTTGCTCAACAACAAGATCGTGAAGTTGGCGATGGTACTACTTCTGTTGTTATTATTGCCTCAGAATTATTGAAAAGAGCTAATGACTTAGTTAAAAATAAAATACATCCAGCAACAATCATCACAGGTTATAGAGTTGCCTTAAGAGAAGCAATAAGATACATCAATGAAGTTTTATCTCAACCAGTTGACAACTTAGGTAAAGAAACTATAATCAACATTGCTAAAACCTCAATGTCATCAAAAATTATTGGTTCTCAATCTGATTTTTTCTCTAAATTAGCCGTTGATGCTATGTTAGCAGTCCAAACTACTAACGGCAAAGGTGAAACTAAATACCCAGTTAAAGCCGTTAACATTTTAAAAGCTCACGGTAAATCATCAACTGAATCTCAATTAATTAAAGGTTATGCTTTAAACTGTACAGTTGCATCTCAAGCTATGTTGAAAAACGTTACAAATGCTAAAATTGCAGTTTTAGATATAAATTTACAGAAAGCTAGAATGGCCATGGGTGTTCAAATAAATATCGATGATCCAGAACAACTAGAAGAAATAAGAAAAAGAGAATATGGAATTGTTTTAGAAAGAATTAGAAAAATAATAGCTGCCGGTGCTAACGTTGTCTTAACCACCAAAGGTATTGATGATTTATGTTTAAAAGAATTCGTAGAAGCTGGTGTCATAGCGGTCAGACGTTGTAAAAAAGAAGATTTAAGAAGAATCGCTAGAGCCACAGGTGCTTCTTTTATCAGCAGTTTGTCTAACTTAGAAGGTGAAGAAACTTTTGAATCAAGTTATTTAGGTTATGCTGAAGAAGTTGTCCAAGAAAGAATTTCAGATGATGAATGTATTTTAATTAAAGGAACTAAAGCCCATTCATCCTCTTCTATCATATTAAGAGGTCCAAATGATTATACTTTAGATGAAATGGAAAGATCATTACACGACTCTTTATCAGTTATCAAAAGAACTTTAGAAAGTGGTAATGTTGTTCCAGGTGGTGGTGCTGTTGAAACTGCATTAAATATTTATTTAGAAAATTTTGCTACAACTGTTGGCTCAAGAGAACAACTAGCTATTGCCGAATTTGCTAATGCTTTATTAATTATTCCAAAGACTCTAGCCTCAAATGCTGCCAAAGATGCATCAGATTTAATTGCAAAATTAAGATCATATCACAGCGCCAGTCAATCTGCTTTACCAACTGATACAAAAAGAAGAAACTACAAGAATTATGGTTTAGATTTAATCAAAGGTAAGATTGTTGACGAATCTGTTACAGGGGTTTTAGAACCAACTGTCAGTAAAATCAAATCATTAAAATCTGCATTAGAAGCTTGTATTGCCATCTTAAGAATTGATACAATGATCACAGTTGATCCTGAGCAACCAAAAGATGATGGCCATGGCCACGATCATTAATCGTATATGTTAGGTGTTTAATAGATGAGATATATTTTCAAACTCTCTTGTAGGTCAATCCAACATTCAAAACAGCCTATATACGATATATCTAACACTGTGCTTCGAAGTTGAACTCTATAGTCTAGTCTCACCTACATAATTGTCATTTGGGGCTATGAAATTTGAAGTGTTCACTGCACTGTGTTTGATAGTGTTTATATTTTGTTATCAAAGATTACTTTGAAGTTTGAGGTTAATTAGCAATAAAGTCCAACAAGTTTGAAAAAACTAGATAATAATTTGAACATTCCCTTCATGAGCCCAAGGACATTCTACGACTAAATCAATTAATTTCGATCTCTATTTTTCAATTAGTCTAAGATTCTTGATCAACAGTACAGGAATAGTATAGTCTCGCTTTTATTGATCCACTGAGCGCGAGTATCAGTAATTAAACTTATACATGTAACTAACTTGTCTTTGAGTCTGGTTGACTCTTGAACTTTGACTCTTGAACTCTGGTGCACCAGATAACCATATAACAGAGGAGAGTATATCTAGATTCTATTCAATAAAGATAGCAGATCCACTGAAAGTAAAGACGAATACAGTTGATAATATCTTAAAGCGTTACTGAGCTCGATTGTAAATACCTTCCTATGAGGACCCTCACTAAGTTGTTCTATCTAAAAAAAACTGGTCCCTCACTAAGCTACTATATCTAAAACACCAGAGCTCAGAATCATTTAGAATATTGTTGCATAAAATTGTGCGTTTCATCTCGGAGTTATGCAAAAATATGCAAATTTATGCACAAAAATCGCTGGCACGGTCTATCACACAATCAAAAATATGTATCTTAACTCCGGGATAGTTTAATGGTCAGAATTGCCGTTTGTCGTATTTACGCAGTAAACTATAACAAATCATGGCAGATCGGGGTTCAATTCCCCGTTCCGGAGATTTTTTTTTTTTTGCAAATTGGGAATTACTTTATGCACTTTCAACTTGTTGATTCTTGAATGTTTTTCTTTTTGTCAAAATGGTTAATCGAACTATAGTAATCTAACTATGTTATATAGAATTGATTTTGATGAGGTTAGAATAAAAAAGAATAACTCATTTTTGATGAAAACAGTAAAGACTAAATTCACTTGCTATTGCTTATGGGAAAGTCGTGAGCTTTGACGCTTTCTATATATACACCGTTCTAACTTCTAATCAATTTTATGAAGTAATTGAGCAGTGTAGGTTTATCTGTATACAACATCTAAATTCGATAATTGCTATTGCCTAGACCCTATGGGTACATAATGTTTTACCACTTATTCAACTCAGCCCTGACTCCTTACTCCTGACTCTTGAGTGATTTATCTCTCCTAAATTCTCACAATAAATTCTCCTATTTTTAGGATTTCGCGGATTTTTTGTAATCATTTTTTATTTTTTCATTTCTAAACGAAGGTGTCTCGTTTAAAACAATTGAATTATTATAGATCTTACTGAAGCGGAACGAGATATATCATCCATCACTCTTTTAATCTTATATTCAAGTCCAAGGTTTCACAACTGAGTTCATTCTCTCAATAATAATAGATCAAACCTCTAGCCGATAGTTGATTCAACTGGACTGGCTAGCTCTGTTTATATATACCAAAGATCAATTATACATACATAGATTGTGTGAAATTATAACATATTCGTTCAAAGGGTTTCTAATTCATCATTATGACTTTCAACGAGAACAACATAGCTCCATTCTTAGAGTCTTATGAGAAATCTTCGCTAAATTCTAATCCTAGCAATCAAGACATCAATTCAACAGATATGTCGCCATCGCATGAAAATAATACCAATACTAATGCTAATTTATTAGATAAAGATGCTAAATCCGTCAGCGCAAATGCTAATGGTAAAAGGAAATTCCATAATAAATCAAAATTGGGATGTGATTCTTGTAAAAGGAGAAGAGTTAAATGTGATGAAGGTAAACCAAACTGTTCAAAATGTGAAAATTTACACATTGAATGTGTTTATACTGTTCCAACTGCTAAAAAGAAAAGTACTAAGAAACAGAAACCATCAGGTAAAACAAAAGAAACCCACGAAACCAACGTGCCAATCCCAAATGGAGGACCAGAAGATCTTACACCGGATGCGTTATTACAACAACTTGGGACTCCACCTTCTACCGGTCCAAATGTTAACTCTTTGGTATCTAGTTTAATGAACAACTTTTCACAGTTTAATAATGATGGTGGTGTTAAATTAGAGAATTTTGCTGGTATAGATGTTTCTAATTTTACTTTAAAATCATTAGCTTCAATATCATCAATATCATCTTCATTACCAGTAAATATTGCACAACAATTATCAAGTATGGACCCTGCAACCATTGCTCAACTAAAAGCTACATTTTTCGGTGAAAATAATCCTATTGTTAACAGGGAACATAGTCTAGGAATTAATTTGAGAAATTTGGATCAAAATCCAACTATTTCATCGCAGCCTTCAATATCACATGAATCAACATCTTCAATTTCTCAAAGAATTGATAATGATGACACAAGTAACATTTTTAACTCCCATAATCAAAGCTCAAACATCCCAAATTCATCTTCAATGAAAACTGTTACACCTTATGCAGTTCCAACAAGTTTGAATGTGTTAGATTTGAAATTAATGTATCATTATACAACTGTTGTTGCACCAACTATCACCACTGCTGGTATTTCTGAAAAAAGAATTTGGGTTGAAGATATTCCTCAATTGGCGTTTGATTATCCGTTTTTGATGCATTCAATATTAGGATTTTCAGCAACTCATTTATCAAGAACAACGAAAAGACTTGAAGAAAGTATAACACATCATAGAGGTGAAGCTTTAAGATTATTGAGAGAAGCTGTTCTGGAATTATCCCCAGAAAATACAGATGCCTTGGTTGCTTCCGCCTTAATCTTGATTATGGATTCGTTAGCTAACGCTTCTTTACCATCTTCAACTTCTCCAACTTCTTTACCTGCATCTGCCTGGGTTTTTCATGTTAAAGGTGCTGCCACTATATTAACAGCAGTTTGGCCATTACCACCAACTTCAAGATTTTATAAATTTATTTCAGTTGATTTAGGAGATTTAGGAGATATTATCAATGAAGGTAATGGATCAATTACAGAATTAGTTTGTTTTGATGAATCAATTGCAGATTTATATCCTGTTGAATCAGATTCTCCATATCTAATGACATTGGCTTATTTAGATAAACTACATCATGAAAAGGATAAATCTGATTTCATTTTAAGAATCTTTGCATTTCCAGCTTTATTAGATAAGATTTTCCTTGCTTTATTAATGTCTGGAGATCTTTCAGCAATGAGAATAATGAGAAGTTATTATTCATTATTAAGAGGATTCACAACTGAAATGAAAGATAAAGTCTGGTTTTTGGAAGGTGTTTCAAAAGTCTTACCTGCAGATGTTGATGATTATAGTGGTGGTGGTGGTATGCATATGATGCTGGATTTCCTAGGAGGTGGATTACCATCTATGACTACAACTAATTTGGCACCTGGATTAAATATTGATATCAATGATCATTTCATGAATCCATAACATGAAGATATATGCTAGTATTGTGTGTTTTTGTTATTATTTACTTCTTAGTTTAAGATCATTTCCTTATGATTTTGAATATTCTCAATAATTTAATATTTATTTCTTATTTAATATTTTATACCTTATTAATCATAATATGTACTAGCTGTTATTGTAGTTAGTGAAGCCGATTTTAGAAGAAAATTTACAAATTGAAATTATCAGAGGTGAAAATCTACATTGAACTTCGAAGCATGAAAGTAAAAGGCTTAAGCTCCCTGAGGTGCCCTTTGAAGAGCCCTCTGATTAGTTATTTCCAAATTTGTTAGTTGAAGCCATCGATTTGGTCTCGCGAATCATGTATAGATTTTTCTAGAAATATGATTCAAAAAAATATTTAACCTAGGAGAAAGTTACATATTTATTTATTCATCAAATTACATCAATTAATCAAAGAAAATGGTTGTTAACAATCCAAATAACTGGCATTGGGTCGACAAGAACTGTATTAGCTGGACTCGCCAATATTTCGCGGATAGTTTAGTTGGTATTCAAGCAGAATCAGGAAATCAATCAGTTAAGATTGATTCAGTTACTTCAGTTGAAGGTGATGTTGTTGTTTCTCAAAGAAAGGGTAAAGTCATTAGTTTGTTTGATCTGAAAGCTGTGCTAGGATATTCTGGTAAAATTAATGATTTAGAAGTTTCAGGAAGTGTTACCACTCCAGAAATTGCTTATGATACAGAAGAAGATGAATATCAATTTGAAATTTCTGTATTTAGTGAAAATAATGAAAATACAAATATTAAAGAACTTGTTAGACAGAAGATAGTTCCTCAATTAAGAAAAATTTACTTCAAGTTTGGTAAAGATTTATTAAAAGTTAATGGATCTGATATTCAATTACCATCAGAACAAGTTAATTCACAGTTCACTAAAGCGAATCAAGCTTCAATTTCCACTGAAGAAACAGCTAAACCTGTTGTTAAAGCAGCTTCAAATTCATCAACCACCACTAAAACCGTTACATCAACATCAACTTCGTCTTCGGTTCCAAAATACAACACTTCAACATTACATTTTGAACCAACTTTTAACACATCAGCAGAACAGTTATATATCACATTACTTGAAAAGAATAGAATTGGAGCTTGGACTAGATCACAACCTGATTTTGAAGGTGGTATGTTACAACAAGGCAGTAAATTCAAATTATTTGGAGGTAACGTTGAAGGTTCAATTGATGTATTGAAACCAAATGAACAAATCATACAATCATGGAGACTCAAGAGTTGGAAAATTGGCCATTTTGCGAATTTAACAATTGATTTCCATCAAGGTGATTCAGAAACTAAATTAAATGTCTTATTCAAAGGTATTCCAGTTGGAGAGGAAGATGCAGTTAAAGAAAATTTTGAAGATTACTATATCAGATCTATTAAGCTAACATTTGGATTTGGTGTGGTTTTATAGAAAGCCTCCTTTCACTAAGACAGAGCTAAATAGACATAATAGTTCTTCCAATCACGGCGACTTCTTTACTTATGTAGCACTATCGTTACTCGTAGCATATGTACTTCCAATTCCAAACTGTAAATTTCTAGTCTCTCTACATTGATAATTGAGTGGTATAAACTTGAATCCTGGCTAGTCCGAACTAGTCGCAGGCTACTGGAGGTCGATATTTCCTAACTCCCAACAGAGAAAAACGAATAAATCACTAACTTCTAGAAACCCCTGAAAACGAAGTAAAAGTGGACATATTCATGCAGGTCTCGACTCTCAAAACGGTATTTCCAACCTCATGGGAGGCAGAAGTGGTAATTCATACAAAGCTTGAGAACTGTACCATATCTGGTACAAGAATTCTAGAATCACTAGTTTTGAGGCAACGGAAAAACTACCATTCATAATAATTACAGAGATCGAGGAAAACTTAACTTCGTATTATATTTATATAGAT